>VXBB01017066.1:0-71576 GCA_013399915.1 Illadopsis cleaveri
TCATTTAACCTCTACTTTATTTTAATAATATAGTCACAAAAAGCTGTGCTAGGCACTCTGCAGTACACTGAGTTCATGATTTAAGTTAAATAAAATCTCAGTGGTTAATCATTTTCTTTTCTTGGCCCCTGAGCTTGCTTTGGTCATTTTTTTGAGGGCTTTCATTCAGCTTCTGAGTTCCAACTAGAAGCCAGTCATGTCCTTATGGACTTTATTCCTTTCCTACTTTATAGGTTTAGCATCTTGAATCTTTCATAGGCTCATTTCCATCTCCTTTAATACGTTTTTTCCTTTATTGCATTTCATTTATTACATTACATAAGCTTGAATATCTAAACATGCTCAACAATTTAACTGTTACCTGGTTTTGTTTATTGTGGGGCTCAAGTGTGTTGTTTCTGTAGCAAATTTTATGATCTCCTCTTTTCATAGCTCTGAAGAAAGGCAGTGACCTGTCACTGTTGGGTTCATGTGGGGGCAGCTGGGGAGGATTTGGTGTGCTGGGTGGTCAGTGAAGAATTGCTGTGTTGAAGGAGATAATGGATTCTATGGCCTTGTGGTGGAGAAGAAATAAAAAACCAAACTGTGTAAACCAAGTACTTTGGGCTTTCAGCTCTGAGGGATGGATCTTGCCCCTTGTTTAATTGCCACAGAGATAAATTCTAATCCTGTGGTTATGCTTATTTTTGAAAAAGTGTCTCTGATACTTTGTTTTGTTCACATATCTTAAGTATCTACCAAAATCTTCTATGCATCTATAGAAACTTAAATTTATTTATTTATTTATCAACTGTTTGGAGAATCACAATTAATGTTTAATGGCAGCTGTAGCCTTTTCACATCTTCTGTAAGTCTCTTCAAGCATTATTCTTTTCAAAGGGCCGTGGAGAACAAACAGGTATCAAATACTTTTAGTGACCTGAAAAGTTGATAAAAATTCTTGGGTTTCTGCCTTCTTTTTTTTGTTTTTTTGTTTTTTTTTAGAAAGGCAGACATGACATTATCTCTGTATTTTCTTGCAGTCTGATTTATGCAATAATAGACTAAAGTTTGTAGGAGGTGGACATTTACACCAGCTTTAAAATCTTGGTGATGCCCTTTATACCTGGAAGCTGTGACCACAGGATTTCATCAGCAATTAAAAGAACAAGTTCAGCTGCTTCCATTGCCACTGCCTGGAGATGTGTGTTTGTGCACTCATCCCTTTGTCCATTTGCCCATACAGAATTACTCTGGTTTGCTATGGAAACCATTCTTTGTGGTATAGAAATAAGGGCTGAGCATTGCTGGAAATTTAGAAAAGATGACAGGAAGTGTAAAGAATGCTATAGTTAAACTGTTCCTGAAATTTTGGCACGATTCTTCAACTCAAATTTGAAATGTGACACTGACTGAGATGCTGCTTGGTTCTTAGAGATGTTCTGTTCATTCATTCATTCCCTAAGCAAGCAGATTTTTAGTCACTAGCATGTTCTCAAATGTTGATCCTTTTCAAGAAATGTGGTGCCTTGCTGTTTCCATGCTCCAGTGCCATTCATCTGCCTCTTGCTTTTCCCTGGGGGTATATACTCTTGCTGTATTACAGAAATGAAGTAAGCATCACCTGTTGATGGAAGATAAAGGGAAGTGATACACTGCAGGCAAAGTTAAGGTTTAAAATTGAAGCAGAGGATGCTTTTGTGTGCTGAAGCATTAGGCTGGAATCTGGAATACTGTTTTGTTTCACTTCCTAAAAATGTAAGTTGGTGTCTTAGTTCTGGTCAACAAACACAGAACAGCCTACAAGTATTGCAGCTTAGTGTATAGGCAGAATGACTGAGCATTGAGAGCTGATTAAAAGGAAAATTATATACTGTAGAACATGGCTCATTATGGGCAGAATTTACCTGAGAGGTAATGAAGAAGAAAAGAAAAAAAAGTGAGTCAGGTATGCTCTGAGTTCTCAGATCTTGGCACATTTTTACATTATGGTTTGCAAGTGACTGTACCTAGTGGCTGTCCCTGTCAGGCATTTCTTTCACAGGTAGTAAAACTGAAGAGCTGATGCTCTAAGCCAATCATTTCCCTGGTTTTTGCAGTTAGTGGCTGAATAGAAAGAACAGTCTGGACAGACTCGATCATCGTTCCTGACTCATCATCCCAACCCCAGTACACAATCCAGATATTCTGATAACATGTTCACCTCTGTTATGTTTGCTGATGGTCAATGAGTTGCTTTGTTGAGATGAGAGACAAGGCAAATTTTCAGCTAAAAATTCCAATGAGAAATGCTGTAGATAACTCTTGGAATTGTGAAGCAGATATTTTGCTGCATGAAGGTTTGTCCCAGTTGTATCGGTTGGCCTGACTAAAATAGGTAAACTCCTCCTACAGCCTTGCTTTTCTGAACTTTAAATCATCTCAGTTGTAACAAAAACCCCTCTGTTGTGATGCTTATGTGAGTAAATTCAGCATTGCTGCTGGAATATGCTGCATCTCCACAGGAGGGCTCTGCTGGCACAGCTGAAACAGCACAAGCCGTGGGCTGCTCCTGGGATTTTCCTACTCTGTTTCTTTTCTGTTTCCCCAGCAGAAAAGCAGGTGCTGGAGCTGCTGGATGCTGCCCTGTGTGTGTTGCAGCAGAGGATTGGCAAAGTGGTTGTTGAGGAACACTGAACTAGAAAGATGGAAACGTTGCACTGAATGCCAGGCCTTGTGCCTCCTTTCCTTAGCAAGGAAAGAAATTCAGGTGTTTCTGGCAAAAATGATTAAAAAAGGCTTTAATTTAATTTTTACAAGAAGCATACCTTGCAATTGGTGTTTTAATAAATAAGAAAAGCTTGATGCTTACCTGTTTTTAATGGGTTGAACTGGGGGGGAAAAATTCCATATCATTAGTACATCTGATGTCCAAGACCAATTAACAGAGGTGCAAGAAGTTGAAATCCTGTCTATATGGAAATACCAAAGAGGAAAGAGAAACATAAGGGGAGAACTTGAAAAGAAGGCAGCATACTATGCTTGTCAAAAAAAAAGAGGGGATTTTATTGTTTTTGTGAGGGCAGGAGGTTGTTTGACTATTGTTTTGTTTCATTTTTTGTGTTAGATCCATCTGCCAAGGCTCAGTGCATGCTTTGGAATTAAAATGTTTGGAAACCATTAGTTCCAATATAGGCTGTTTATATTGCTGAGACGTTATCCTTATGTAGCATAAATCTTGTTGTGTGCATTTTCTGCTAATTTCTGACAGAGTGACTTTGGGCTCTTCACTTTGCAGATCTTTACTATTTCTTAGTAGCTAGAAGCCTTTATTTGGTATTTAAAGAGTCTTATGGTCCTCTGACAGTTAATATTTTGTGGCAAGTGTAATCTTGTGTTACTAGAAGTTGTTTTCCATCTTTCTATATTGGACTTACCTTTATAGCAGTTAACAAAACTTGACATAAATATTTTCTCTTTGGTGTAGACAACGTTGCTAAGTCGTCTGGAACGAATATTTGAAGTCTGTTTTCCCTCCATGCCTGTTGCTGAAATTGAAGAAGAAATAAGTTCCTTGAATCATTTGTTGGAAGCAGGTGAAAAGCAGATAACAACTGAGGAGACCTTAGGAAGTACTGGGTAAGAAACCACAATGCAAGAAATATAAAATGAACTTGAACCACATATGGCAGTACTTTAAAACAAGGTGTTTGCTTCAAGCATTTTGAGAAGCCATGGAGTGAAAATTAGCTGTCTGTCAGAATGCTTGTTCTCAGTGACTGCATACACCAGGAGTACTTCACTTAGCAACTCAGCAGCCTATCATCTTCTTTTCAATGATGTCTCTGAATTAACCAAATTTATCTTATTAGTTACACTTGCTATAAAGTACTGTATTTATAAGTCTAAGCAGGCTTTGTCCTGTCTGCCATGGCCATCATTTTCCAGTAAGAAGTCTGAACTGTAATTGTTCTGAGAGCACTGTGCAGTTTTAGTTCCCCTGGGTATTGTGCCTGGCCATAAGTTTAATTGGAATGTATAATAAGTCCCTTGCATTAAAAACCAGAATAAATATTCAAGGCTGCTCAGCTGTTTTTCTGAAGGATAACTTGGTTTCTGATGGGTTGTGCAGGGAGCTGATGGACGTGTGGACAGAGCTGCAGGACATCCATGATGCATATGGACTGAGATACCAGTGGGGTGGCTCCCACAGCAACAAAAAGCTTCTGTGCTCCCTGGGAATTGACACAAGAAATATTGTGAGTCTCCCACTGGAATTGCCTTTCTAAATCAGGAAGCTGTTTCATGTGTAGAATCAGGTGGAAATGTTTTGTGTGGATGCCTTCTCCTAATTGCATAGTTGCACAGAACATGGTTGTTCATGACAGACCACCTGGCAACCTTTTATCTCCCTATTAATACAAAAAGTTGCATTAGTTTTTAACCATTGTGTTCTAATTAATGAAATTTATGTAGCATTGAAAAATGTTTCCGTCACTGGCATAGAAACTCTTAAGTAAATTCTTTGTTGTTGTTGTTTTATCAGCTCTTTACAGGCAACAAGAAGCAGCCTGTTATAGTTCCCATGTATGCAGCAGGACTGGTAAGCTTTTTTTAGTATTATTTTTTTGTTATAGTTCCAACAACATCATATAATAAAATATATTAAATTACATTAAACACCAAGTGTGCTGAAAGATATTTTTCTAAGTACAGTTGTGGCTTAGGCATCAGTGGAAATGCTAGAAAGGAATTACCAAATAAATAATTTTCATTATGTGTGTGAGCAGATACTTGATTTTAAGTGAAAGAAATATTCAGTAAAAACAGGAGAAGGTAAGGTTTGTGATTTTTCCTGGTCTGAGCTGAATAAATATTCCTTTTTTTTTTTCCCCAAAAAACAGTGCATGCATATGTATACACACATACAAACACACCTATGTTTTCATATGATCATCCACAAATTGAATAGTAAAAAAAAATCGCTTTCTTTGGTTTATATTAGTCTGATTTAATTACATAGGATAATTTTGCAGAGTGACTCCTACAGTTCTCTGATGCATCAAGGTCAGCTCATGTACTTCTTTGCATGTAAACATGGCATTCTGATACAGATGGTTAAAACAACTCAGAGATATTGCTCTTTTCTTCCTGTTTGTGAGCAGGACTATGTTTGCAACACACACAGTTATTTTGTGCAATGGATTGTTGTTGCTGATTAATTGTCTCCTAAAGTTTTTATGTACTTTTCCACACCATAAGCTGGATAGCAGTGATAGTAGGAATAAAGTTGCTTGTTGCTTTGTTGCCACGTTGCTTTCTGTGTTTCTCTGTTGTCCAAAAGAAATTATTTAACTAGTGGGTAAAATCCAAGCTCCTCTAATATGGTGTAGAAACATTAGTGGGACAGCTGATCTTGGCAAGGGACTTCCTGAAAATGGTTTAACATGCTGTTGTTGCAAATCCCATGCTTTTATTTGGGGGTTTTTCATTGTTCTCAGGTGGTTGTCATGTCTCAGTGCAAATTTTGGGCTTTTTGTAGATCTTCTCATCCTCAATTTTTTTCTATATCAGATTTCAGACCTTTTTCATAATACTATCTATATTTGAAATGTTTGCTTAAAATTGAAAATGTGAGTTTATTTTCTTAATGCTTCTTAATGCATTTATTTCCATCTCAGTAAATATCATTCTGAAAACTGATAATTTGATTTGTTTCTTGTGCATTACTTAATTGTTGAAATGCAATTAATGCACTTGTACTTTTGTGATGGGGTCATTTGATATTTCTGGAATAGTCTACACACAATTGGGAGGAGAAGACATCACCTTATCAAGTAACTGTTTTCTCCAGCTGAAATTACATTACTGAAAGTTGAAAGCAAGCTCCAGCTCAACACTTGGGTTTCTGTTACTGGCTCTAAAATGTTTCTTAGGCCTGAGGACCCAGGATGATTTTCCCCTGCTCCATCTACTCCTGCCCCTCTGGACACAGTGAAAGTGTCCCAAAGATACATGGTTACCCCCCAGCCCTTAGTTGAAGGTAGTACTACCTAGTTCTAGTTTTTGGCATCTGCAGTTCTTGAAATGTCTGTAAATGTATGTGTCTGTGTGTTCAAGTAATTATTCTTTTAAAATTTGATTATTTGTTTGTTTGTTGGTTTATTCAGGGTATGTTAGAACCTACCAAGGAACCTTTGAAACCAATATCTGCAGCAGAAAAAATAGCTTCAATAGGACAGACACCTCCTGTATCACCAGAGATGAACACATGTGCATCTGATCAGTTCCAGGTAAAAAACAGAGAGAGAAGGGTGAGGAGGGGAAAAGAAAGAATGAGGGAAATAATGTGATGCCTTGTCTCTTGCTTTATGTTTAAAATATCTAGCTGATGTATTCAAAGACACCTGTATGCAAAAGGCAGGTGTTGTTTGTGTCAGATTGAAGTCCAGCTCTTGGATCTGCCTTTCATGTGTGACTGGGAGTCCCTGTGATGAGGCTGGAGCAGTTGGTGGCCACCGTTTCAGAGTCCTGGTGATCATTATTGTTCCACAGCAGTTTGCTCCCAAAGGCAGTGGGCAGTGAGACAGATTTTATATGTAGTGTTAGACTCATCTGACCTCTGGCTAAGGTTCTTCATCTTTGCCTATTCTGGAGCTTGTTGCTCTACATGTTGGTTAGCCCTTGATTTTCTGAGTGATCCTATTTACATTTATACTGTTCATGTTCATTTCCTTTTGCCCTTTCTTACTTCTTCAGAGTGTCCTGAAAATCAGCCCGGCTGCCCAGAGAGGCATTTTGGGTGTGGTCATTACAGGCATATGTGTCTGACTTTTTCATTGTGTGAATCCTCTTGGCCCTTTGTGCCAGATTTTATTGAATTATCTGTTACACACAGTTGCTTTGCTGGCTTCTCTGTCTTGAAAGTCTGACACAAAATGATTTCAGAGGAGTTTAGGAGTGAGCTTTTGAATTTCACAAACTCTCTGCTGTTGTTTCCATGTAAGGATATTGGAAGAGCCCTTCAATGCCACACATGTTGCAATGTGTGTGATTGCTAACAAGCTAATGGGACAGGCAGAGATATTTCATTTTCAGTGTCATTTCAGTGATGCTCAGTACATATTCAGAGACTCAGCTGTGTCCCTCCTTAGTGCAGGTCTTGTTTAATCCACCCAGCATCTTCAGTTCCCTGCTGTGCTCGTGACTTCTGATTGGAGGCATTCCAGAAAGAATTATTCTTGGGCTGCACCTTAACAGTAGGTACTTGTGACTGTAGTGATGTTCTTGCAGTCCTTGCTCTGCCACACTGCAGAGCTCTGAGTATGATGTGCTTGTAGCAGAGGAGGATTTTTTTTCACTGTTGAGTAGCAGTTTGTCAGTGGGCTCAGAGCTAACATTGTTTTATACAGTAACACATTTGGTGCTTCCTTTGCTGCTCCTCATGTGTGATGGAACTGAGCAGCTGAACTGGATATAAGGAAAGGTAACAATAGTGATTACTGCCAACAGTCTGACCTGGAGAAATCTACTGTGTGGTAAGAAAGTAGGAAATTTTCATAGTCTTTTTGCAGCGTTGAAAAATATGAATTAAGCCTTACACTAAACAGTGTAGAGAGCTGTGAGAGCCTGAAGTAGCAACATCTCTGACAAGTGCCATTTTCTCAGTTGCTTGACAGTCACAGTGCTGAAAATAAGAGCCTTGACTTACCAAAGTCTCTCTTTTTCTGTAATTATGAACTCCTGCTGCAGAATTTCCCATTAGTTGTCACAGTTTGATAATCTTGTCCCCTAGCTTGTTCTGACAAGGCCATCTCTGTTCAATAGTTGTGGTCCACGAATACATCTGAGAAGCTTCAGTGCTGTCTGTCTGCACTGTTGGCATTAGGTTAGCTGATCCAAAAAGACAAACACTAAAATAAGCTTTTGAGGAAGAGATGGGTTAGTTGTAACCATTCAGAGCTCTAGGAGGCTACAGTTAAAAGACATTCCAAAAGTTTCAGGGCATGAACAATTCTCCACCTCAGAGACTTCCTTTCTTTCTTGGTCTCATCCTCTGTCCATGATTGGTGGCTTCTGTTTCCTTTGGGGAAAATCCAGTTTCACGTCACATTGTGCAAATGGCTCTTTCAGAATATTCAGGATTGTCCTGGTAATAAGATGATGTGCCCAAACGTCTCATTGGGAACTATGCTCCAAACATTGTTAAAATATTCAGTGGAAATACAGCCAGTTTTAGGGGACTCTGAAACTTCTTATTCTAAAATTATTCTTGTTCTGAAACTTCTTATTCTAAATACAAGTGATTTAGGTGCAACAATTCAAGCATCTCTTAAGTGTACTTGGTTAATGTGAAATTATTTAGTTAAACTTCTAAATTCCTCCATTCTCAGAATGATGATTGATCCCTATTTTCAGAAACTTCAGAATATTGACGTTCTCTTTGGAAGGAGAGGCTCTGGTTGATAAATTTGTGTTCTTTGCTCAGGGAAAGTTTCTTCTCTGTTCAAGGGCTGGCATTTTTGGCACTTGTGTACAGATCAGTGTCTGTGTGTCTGTGTATGACTTCCTGCTAAGGGAATAAGACTTTGGAAGACTGATGAGGCAAAAGTAATAGCAGAAGGAACATTTGTAGAAACACAGAAATGCCTCCTAAATGTTTCTGTTCTAGGCCAACAGAGAAAAGCAGAGATTTAAAATGGAGAACTTCAGAACTAATAGAATGGAGTAAAAAGCAGCAAATGAGCTGCAGTGTTTCTTCCTAGTTATGACAGAAACTCTGAATGTTTTGCCCTCATTCCCTGCAGTGGGTCTCACTGAGTTAGGCTGTGAAAATAGTGGACAAATTTCCATCTGAGGCATTTAAGCTATAAGGACGAGGATTTTGAAATTGAGTTCTCAAGCAAGTCACTGACTGGTTTGTCACATTAGTTTATTGTATAAAGATGATTTTTGTAGAGTCATTCTCTTTTATATTTGAAGGTAGCATCTAAATTCTTCTTTAATCTATTGTTTATCTTGACAATTGGGGGCTTTATTTCTCTGTTCCTCTGTGCTCATAACTGTAAGGCAGTAAACAGAATATGAAATAATGCCCTGATTACTGTTGCCTTGATCTAAGCACGGTGCCTCAAAGACTTCACAGGGCTGAAGTAAAAGGCTCTGTCAAGGCACATCAGGTGTGAGGAGTGGCTGGTGGAATAGGCACCCTTTGATTGTGAGACCCAAGACAGGTACCTCCTTCTTTTTCTGTCCAGCTCTAGTGGGCTTCCACATCACAGCCAAGTCTGCAGGCAGTGCATGCAAAATGCATCCCAGTGTTTGTCTGGACTTAATGATGGCTCCTTTCTCTTGGTGTGATACTGTTTTCTGGTTAGTATTGTTTTAAAGTTTATTTATCTGCTTCTCTTTGGATTCTTTGAAAAAACAAGTTCTCC
Organism: Illadopsis cleaveri; assembly: GCA_013399915.1. NCBI lineage: Eukaryota > Metazoa > Chordata > Aves > Passeriformes > Timaliidae > Illadopsis > Illadopsis cleaveri. Next base: position 9,396 of record VXBB01017066.1, read on the forward strand.
AGATATTTCTGCTCTTCTGCTGTTGCTTCAAAGCAGTCTCTTCTTTCCATTTGGAACTATGTTTCTTTGGTAGAGTTACCAAGTTTGCCAAGTTTTACGTAGTGAGTTTTATATTGGAATAAAAGTCTGCAGTGACCCAGACCTTTAGAGAAGAGAATTTCCAGTGATTCTTTCCTGCAGGTGCCCATTACAGCACATCTGCTTGCACATAAGCCACTGAATTAGGGATCAGGTTATAATAGAAATATACATCTTCCACTTGCTGCCTATTAGGGACTGAACCTTAATTAAACCCCGTGGGGTGACAGTCTCTAAAAACACTTTTAATTACATAAGAGACCATCAGGACTTCTGACAATGACAGATGCAAACTACCACATTATTGGCCACCAGCCAGAGGCTCCTTCAGGAGCTGCTCTCCAGTTATACATGTGAGAAAGATCCAAGAGTGTCAGAGCTTGTGTAGCTTTGTTGCCAGAGTAAGAAAGATTTGCAGGTAAGAGATTCTACCAAAGTTGGTATTCTGTCAGAAGGCAGCTGTGTGAAGGGGTTTTCTGAAAAGAGCAGCTTTCAGAAGTGATATAATTTTGCCAATGAATGCACACAGTGAAGTGTATGAAGTACATGCATGTAAAGCTTTTTATGGAATGTGTACGATGCTCATTTGTGGGATCCATCTAAATATTGACATTGTATTTGTATTACAATTCCTTGTATTCTTTTCACCCAGCTTTAAGACAGCAAAATGCTTCCTTTTTTTAAAATTTTGTTTAATTTTCCTTGGGTGATTATTGGCACAGACACAAACATTTACATTTTACCCTTTTGGATTATAAGAGCTCTTACATAATACAATCTAAAATTACTGTGTGAAAACATCTCTTGCTTGTATCAAAGTGAAATATGATGCAGTAAAACCAGCAAGCATTTTAATTTCCTCTTTCTTACTTCCTTAACGTTCAGAGTAGTCCTCTGACAGCTGAGTATGCTTTTTCATTTCTGTACTGTGTCCTGTAATCTAACATGGAGGCCTCGAGGAGTGAAAGCAGGGTGCTCCATTTCTCAGTTTTCACCTAGACTGGGCACTTTTCTTTAAGCATGTTATTAAAATAATAATTGCAGTAGCCTAACAACCTCACAGTTTCAGAAAGGCTAGACATTATATTCCCATTTGCAGGGTATGCTCCCTCTGGCTGAGGTTTCAATGACAGTGTTCAGGTGTCCCAGTGTAGTTTTTTAGGGCTGAGGTAATTACAAGCAGAAAGCTTTCTGTTTAATTTTGCTTTTTCCTGTGCCTTCTCCTTTCACTTTGTTTGCTACTGTATAGACTGGGGCTTGCCAGCATCCTCTGTAGGTGAGGGCTGTTTACTTACCCTCTCTTTGGCAAAGTAGTTGAGCCACTCAGCAGAGTGGCCTCATCCCACACAGCAGACTAATATACTTGGTGTATTCTTACTGATTTGGAGTCAGATTCATTTTTTCCCAATTTAGGAAGAATTCATCACATCCTTTGTCCTTTCCTTGTCAAATCTGAAAGTCAAGCCATCATTAAAGGCAAAGATTTAGCAAGCCATTGGTGCTACTTTTTCCATGCAGCTTTGCCACAGTCCTCAGTCCTGACTCAGGCCTTTGACACAAAACCTAGTGGGTGTTTTCCTCAGTGAGAGAGTTGGTAGGAAGCCACTTTGTTTCAATTTCAGTTCTTTTTGCTCAGGGCAGAAAGCTGCTGAATTATCATACTCACTACCCTTTTCTTTTCCTACAAACTCCTTTTAATGTTAATATATTTTACATGAGACAAAGTTCAAACAAGCTACTGATGATAGTGATCATTAACTTCATCAGGTGGAGCTTCTACACTGCTGACATTATATCTGCATGCAAATAATTTCAATGCCAGTAAGATCATTCCCAAAGCAAAGTAAAAAGTGAAGAATTAGTTTCTTAACCTGCATGAGGAGAATACTGTTCAAGCTGTGCTCAGTACTGGAAGTATTTTTAGGACATTAGATAGTAAATGTCTTACTTAGAAAAATCTTTCCTATAAGTAAAAACAGAAGTCTCCAGCTCCCTTTGTTTTGCTTCCTGTAAACATCTAGCACTGAGGAAATGCCTTTCACAGTGAGCTTAATTGTGCTACAAAGCTACCTCAAGTTGCCACAGTCTCAATTAGTGAATCTGCATTTTTCTTCAGTGTCAGATGGTTGGAAGTTTTAAAATTAAAAGATGAAGGCTGATTTTCTACAAAAACAAAGAGAAGGTATGGCTCAGCCACTGGAAGCTTAACAAATACTGATGCATTTTAACAGATATTGCTGAGAACAGCCATTGCTTTTCTTCTATGCTGTGATTGTTTTGTTAGAAGTTGAGGGCACATCCTTTCCCAGTGACCTCACTGGGGAGAGAGCAGAGTATAATGCACAGAAGTAGGAAGATTCAGCTTCTTTGAGACATTTCTGCTGCTGTCCCATCAGTTTGTGTCCTGAGAGTGCAGAAGGACAGTGCACCTGAACACACCTTCCCTGTACAGCATGGTCCCTGCTGCTTGCTTGTGTCCAAAAGGCTGAACAAGAGGAAATCAAAAGGCAAGGGTGGGCTCCCAGGAGGAGGAGTCAATGTTTCCATACTCCTCTTGCTCAAGCATTGCTGCCAACGGTTTGTATGTAGATCAGGAGGAGTTAACTGTGAAAGGATATGTTGTCACAAGATTTTTATTTTTAAAGGAGGTGGAGTGGACAGGGTGTTGATAGTTTGTCCCTCCTGTGTGAGGATTATGTTTCTTAAGAGCAAACCAAACCAAAAGAATGATGGGTTGTTTGATGATAAATGATATATATGATCAAGACAAAGCATGGATGCACAGGCAGCTTTCACTGTTCTGAATTTGCCCTGGAATTGTGTGTACATAACTTTTTATGCTAAGTGCCTCATCCTCCGTGGAAGTAATAGTTTAATTTTCAACGATGCCTTAAGGTTTGTTATTCAATACATATGTTTGAGTTAAATTGCAAATCCTGTTTGAGTTAGAAGTTACCTAATCTGTACTGTTCAGAATTTAATGGACTTCCTGTGGTAGAACAAATCTACTTTGAATCTCGAGTGCATATTATGAAAATACGCACCTCCCAAAAGTTGGGGCTTGATCATTTAGTTGTCTTTTTTAGTGTTTAGAAGCTAAAGAATCTGTTGTTTGAACTGCTTTGCATTGTTGTAACCTGAACTGACTATAAAATCTGATTTCTGACTTTTCAACTCTAGGAATCTCTACCACCTGTCCAGTTTGACTGGAGTAGCAGTGGCCTTACTAACCCTTTAGATGGTACGTCTCTCCGTAGAGCCTCTAGCACCAGAGCTAGAGATAAGAAAGCTACAAAGTTCAGACAAACATCTATCTGCTGATTATTTTTTTAAAATATATATATACACACACACATACATAAAAAATATATATATAATACTTATTTCTTACTCCTAACTTTGGAAATTCAGGCTTTCTTTCTGATTAACAGTTGCCCCTTATGTGAAGTATTGCATAGTTTGAAAAATATGAAGTTAAGTATTATTTTAGATTCCTGCCATATGCTAGTGACACAGTGGCTATATTAACACTTCATTATGTATAATTGCAGATTATAATGAAACTCTGAACAAATGAGCATTTTAGGTTGATGAGTTTTACTTCTTAAAAGTATTTTTGACCAGTCAGCTATCTCTTTAGACATCCCCTGAATGACAAACTTCCTGTATAGTGGCTACTTCAAAGCACAATATTTTAACCACAAACTTGTTTGCAAAATATACACTTCCTGAGCTGAAAGTTTTCAGATTGAAAGATAATTTTATATTTAAAAAAATGTGACTTCATTCATTGTCACTTTTGCTTACACTACAGAGCTAATTATAGCTAATATATTAAAGAGGTAGCTACGAACTTATTTGTATCTGTAAATGTAAATAGTTGTCACCTAAAGGACCCTGCACCTCTGTCTATTTCGATAGCAAAGTGAGTTGTGCCACTGCCTCCAGTGTCAGAAATGTAAGTGCATGCAAAGGAAACAAAACAAGTTGTGGAAACTTGTTTGATGGACAGACTAGGAACCTATCAAGAAACTCCTTTACAAGGAGCCTGCTGACAGCAACTGATTGATGCCACACAAGCTCAAAGGCAGGCTCAGATAAAAGTGCATCTCTTCCTGCACTGGTGTTGCCACACCGTGTTGCTGCAGAATGTGTGGGGTGTAAGAGTTTGGATAGCAATATCATGGTGCTGAAGGAAAGCCTGGATGGACCCTTTTGCTGTTGTCTGGTGTCTTACTACTTCAGTCAATCATCATGCTTTCTTTTTAACAAACAACTTTAAAATGTATCTTGGTTTGATTTCTGTTTTAGTACTAAAGGGGAACAGTATAATTTGCCAGTGAGGAACTGGACCTAAGAGGGACATTTGTTACCCAGTGGTCACACTGCTTTAAGATGATGATAATTAATAGCTTAAAGCTGCTAAATAAAATTTTTAATTTTTTTTTCTTTTTGTTCTTTGCTATTTGAGGCTCTTCTAAGTTTTCCTGATGAAAGAATGGCTTTCAATTTCAGTGAGGGGAGAAAAAGCCCATTATATTTTAACTATCAATTGACCTATATATTGTTTCCCTTTACTGGTCACATCTCTCTTTCTCTCTCTCTGGGTCGTGCTGATTCTCTTTTCATTTCTAGATCGAAATAAATATTTCTATTTTAAATTTACTAGTGTTGATTTCCTTGCTGCATTGTACATGAGGAAACGTGCACTGAATTAAGTTGTTAACATTTTAGAAGGTACAAACTAATACTGTAAGCATTGTTTTCATGTCGATTTTTTTAAAATTGCCTACTGAGTACTAATTATAACTTGCATGTTCAAGTGTGTGTCTTACCCCTTTTTACACATAAACCCCTCCCTTGGCTTACCTTCTATATGGCTGCCTACCAACACGGTCACTGAATTTCAAGCTAGTGGAGGTTCCACTCTTCTGAACCTTGATTTCTTTGGGCCCGTGGATGACAGTAGCTCTAGCAGCACCACCACAATCCCAGGTCAGCAGAGTGTTCAAACCACAACTGTAAGAATAATAACGACTTACTAAAAAAGCATGAGCACATCACTTGACTTTCCTACAAACAAGGAGAAAGTTTTACATTGCCTTTTCTCTAAAATGTCTCTCTACTGCGTTTTTCCTTTAATCTGTGTTCTGTTTTCTGATGTTTTGTGTCGAGTACGAAGTATTTAAAAGGTACTGTCAGCTCTGTGTTTGTCACCTGCTGAAGGAATGAATGGCTTTTATGCTCTTGCAAAGAACATGTTAAAACACTTGTTTCAAATTAGAAATTCCAGAAGTTAACTCTTCTAAGAACTTTAAGAAATTCAAAAAAATGATGTAGATGTGGCTGGCAGTTCCTAAAATATGAGGCTTGCTCTCTTCTCTGAGTGCCTCCAAATTGCAGGATTTTTGGAAGCCATGTGTGAATATAAATTTATCAACCTTGATATCACAGCCCAGGAGGTCATGGACTGCTACTAATAATACAGTGAAAAAGGTGTTTTAACAGCCTTTATAATAGAAAAGGATAGTTGCATGTTTGTGGGGTATTAGAAGTTCATGGATGTTAATTTTGAAGCCAAAGCACTTGATCTGCAACTTACTCTCTTAAAAAGGAGATGAAAACACTACTCTCTCATTGAATTACTCAGAAAGTAAAGAAAGTAATTGAATTAATTTATCACGTGGTTTTTACATGCTCTGAGTATTTTGCACGAGCTTGTGGAAACCTACACTTTGAATAAATTTCTGCAGGAATTTCAGGGAGCACTTTGGGGATTTGTTCCAGTGCACAGGTTAAGTTGATAAGGCAAGTACTCCTTCAGTACAATGCCTGAAGCCATGATAATCAATTTCTTCATAGGAAAAATATTTTTCCTCTTAATGGTTTTAGTTTTTAAAATCCATTCATGAGATGTTTGGGGTCCTCCCACATTTCAAATAAGTGATTATAATTATTATGGTATTTCTTTGTTTTTAGAAACACACTTTTTTACTTGTAAAATCTAATCACTGAGAGCAATTTTATGGCATGGCAATCTAAATGACTTTTTATTCCACCCTTGAGAAATACCATTATCAGATGAAAGAGGGCAGATTTGTCATGGAAGTGACAGCTAGCAAAGTCAAGGTGCTTGAGTCCTACAGATTCTTTTCTGAGTGTGTGCAAATTCACTGACACAAGTCACCAGTGCCCAGTACATGGATTATTGCTTGTGTGGTTGGGTACATGCATTATTGCTTGTGCAGAAGGTGTGCACACTGGAAAGGGTTACAGGAGGAATTAGTCTTTTATTGCATTTTATTTTTTATATTGTTGTTTCATGAAGTTACAGGTATCACCTTCTATGGTATGCCCTATAGTGCTTTTTTTTTTCCCCCTTTTTTTTCTTTCTATATTTTGGTTTGGCTTTGGGTTTGTTTTTTTTTTCCTTACTGACTTGTTTCTGGGAAAGTCATTTGTTTCATGGCTTGCAGCTCGTGTGTTTGTGTCTGTGTTTAGGAGCTTTGTGTGGGGTTTGGTTGGCTAACTTTCCTTCAATATCTCATTAAGGTTTTGCAGTGGTTTCCTTAAGTATTCTCTCATCATCTGAATGAAATGGAGAATATGCAACTCTTAAAAAATACATAAAATAATTGAAAGACAAATTGCTAGATTTTTTTGCTTAAAGAAGATACTTTTATCAGAAGTTTATTCTTTCTTTGGAGACTTAGTTTTACTTGCTATATAGATTGACACTGAATTCTTATCAGTCTGATGTCTTCTTTACTCAAAATAACTTTTGAATCAAAATTTTCATTCCACATTATGAACAGGGAGTTTACTAATTTCTAGTGTTTTCCCACAGATTTAGTGTATTGTTTTATTTTTCACATTAATAGTTTAACATAAATGCAGCTGAGTAAGAGGTGCCTAAAGAACAGTAAATTGAGCAGTGACATCCCAATGCAGGAGTGTCAATGGGAATATCTAAATGATGTAACTTACAAGGTTGCAATTATTTAATGTTTGTTGCAGAGTTGCATGTCAAAGGGCTCCTCCCTTCAATTAGCTTTCCAATTTGTACCTTAATGGGATTTCGCAGGCTTCTGCAAGTCAAAGTGTATTTCTTCAAGGCTTCCTCTCCCTGATTGAAAGTGGATATTTTATGGAATATTTGGGCCTTTTCCTACTTTTAAGTTCTGTAAACATCTGACATTATTAGAAGTCTTGGTATACTGGTCTCAGGACAGTACATATTTTGATATTTTACATGAAAGTGGATCAAATCAACTGTGAAAATCCAGACATTAAAAAAAAAAAAATGTTAAAAAGACAGCTGATTAATTTCTAATCAACTTTCTAATCAACCACATGATTTTCTTTATTTTACATTTTGGTCAGCTTAGTTTCCTCACAATAAAAGAAGAATTAACTTATGCCAAAAGGATAAATGATCAAGACACTTCTTGTGGAGAGCTCTTGCAAAGCAGGTTTGAGGATGATTAACATCATCTATTACCACACACAGTGCTGCAGTCACTGCTGGTAGAGGCAGGACAATAGGCACTGGCATTTATTTTTAATAAAGAAAATATTTAGTAAATAAATATTTAATAAATATTGAGTAATCAAACCGAAAGTAATCTTTTGGTTCTTCAGGAATACTTCTAAAAGCATCTTGATCCTGGGAAGTAAGCTGGATACAATCCTCAGCAAACATTAATAAATGCTGGTTTTGTATCAGGGAGCTGCATGGGACCCTCAGCTCCCCGTGTTTGCAGTGTTTGTTCTACAGTAGGATGAAATGCTTTTGTGTTGTCCACACCAACAGGCACAAGTGTGGCACCTGTTCAGCACAGAGGTGTCTTTATTTAAAGACAGTGCTTCTGAACAAAAATTCTGTGCTGTCTTTGAAAAACACTTTGTGAATGGCACATATGCACACTTCATGAAACCCCTGAAGCATAAAATATCTGAAACTGTAACTAGGGAAGTATCAGCAATTTAAAATGCAACAAAATTTGTTGTAACAGTCTTTCCTCTTGATTTATTTTGGTAATTCTAATTCCTAGAGTTTTTTTTTAAGAAATAGTATGTAATATTTAAAAATCCTAGAGCTACTTCCTACTGAGATGTGATGCTTGATACTAAACAGATATGATTTAACTCATACATATATATATTTTTTGCATACAGGTTTCCATTGTTTGCAGTGTTTTCAGAATGACCTCTGCTGCTAAAATTTGAAATCCATTTGCAACAAATGTGCTGTCAAAATTCAGCATCTGACCTCAGATACCTGAAGCCAGGAATTCAAAGCTGAAGCATTCAGATTCTTAATGCTTTAGAAATACTTGAAAGGCAAGAAGGGAGCACAGACTTAGTTTTGGTAGTCCTGTGCATATTAGCATGTAACTTTTTAAAATTCCATTACACTCCTATGTTTCATAAAAGCTGCTTCTCCTCACTTAAAATTTCAACACAACCTCTAGTGAAAAGCCAGGTGCTAAATGCCCTCTGTTGCAGGCCAGTGTTGTTTGTAATCTCTAGGTGAAGAGTTGGTCCCTGTTGACATGCAGTGTGTTTTTAACACAGGCAGTTGAGTTGAAGCAATTGAAACAATCCATTTTGACACAGCTGACATTTTTATAGAGGTTTCACTTCTGAAAAGTCAATCAGGCTGGTTTTGTTTACTCACAGACTGAGACCTTGTATGCCAGACTTGATCCAAGGTGTGTGTTTTGTCCTACAACTAAAAAAGCTGCTGAAAAAGGATGGGCAGTTAGGATGATGCTTCAGAAACATGTTTTGTCATGTTCTTTTCATGTATCTTGAAATTATAAATGATTCAGATGTTTACAGAAAACAGTCTCTAGCAAGTTGGTCTGTGACTAATTATGACTCTACTTGCCACCAACCATCACTGATTATTATTTTATACTATAAGGTGTGGATCCTGAGTTGTATGAATTGACAACCTCCAAACTGGAAACTTCCAATGCAAGCAGCAGAGTGACTGATGCATTTGCAAGGCTCATGTCCACAGTGGAGAAGGCAAGCACGTCCGCAAGGTAAATAATCTTCATTGCAAAATAATCTTCACTGCACATTTTTCTTCTCTTTCTAAGGGTGGCTTCAAATGTGAGGCCTGAATGTGTGTGCAGGAGGTTCCTGAATGATCAAAAGGCTTTAAATTTGAAATCTGAAGTTCAATGTACTGTAGTTCTTATTTCGAATTACCTCAGAACTCTAAAATGAGATGGATAAGAGTTTATGAGCTGAAGGGAAAAAGATCACCAGGACCTGTGTTGAAAATGTAGGGCCAAAAACTGAACTGGTGGAAGCAACTTTCTGAACACCAGAGCTGGTTCCTAAGAATTGCAGGGTAAACTGAATCAGTTCAGTGACCAAGCACTGAGACAGAAGACTCTCCTTGGACTCTGTGTAATTTATAAATGCAGAATGTTCCACAAGTAAAATGATAACAAACTAATAATTGTGACTGTATTTATCCCTTCACAAATATTTCTGACACCTGTCAGAACTTCAGTGACCAAACATTAGTTTAATTTTGCTGTTGCAGGTTAAGGATTGAGTGTGTAGTTGGTTTGGGATGTCATTTCTGCCTCAGTGGAGCACACATGAAATAGTTTTGTGCTTTTTTTATAGGTAGTATCAATAGAAAGGCTTTAGACATCAAATGGCTTTCTTGAAGTCTGGCCTTTTGATTGGGAACAGAATAAGTTTCTCCATTTGTAATCCTGTATTCTTTGGGGTTTTTTTTGGGTTTTTTATGTGTATATTAGCAGTAGGATCCTAGACTACCTTAACATATAATTAATGTCTGTGCCCATTAAAAGAAATGCTGAGGAATCTTTACCAAGTGAAACATTGTTTTTTTTGGAAGTGTGTGCCTCAAGATGCAACAAGTGGATGGTAACATTTCTTCACTCCCAAGTGAGCTTTGGTGTTTATTCAGCACTCTTGAACTAGATGTGTTTTCATGCAGCAGCCCTTAGGAGGAGGCTTGGTAATGGTGGGATGGAGCTGTCTTGCTAAAAATCACTAATTTTTAATTTTCAAGGGTTCTTTTAAAACGTGTTTTTTTACTGAGAAAACTATCTTCCTGGTTTTCCTGCAGTGACAGTTTTGAAATCAACAAGCCATGAAATTTCCAGGGAGAACCAGTAGAGGGAACTCCCCACTTCATGCTGATTTTTGGGTCTTTTGGATTGCCATTTCTCTCCACGGAGTGCACATACTCTTCCTGGAGATACTGTAATGGAAGTTTGGCTTTCAGGAATTAGAAAACACAGTTACAATTGAAATACTTTTGTATCATATTCTAAGCTTAATTTAAAAGTAACCACAGCAGGACATGCAAACTCCAAATGTATTTTGTTGTATCTGCACTCTTAGATTTGTACCTTGCTTTAAGATGTCTTGGCTTTTTGTTTACAAAGGAACTTTGCTTAAATGAATGTTGACCCTCATTTTTCTGTAGTGTTTTTTTTTATATGAGGGGTTTGGTTTTTTTTCCCAGTGCTTCCACAATGCACTTGAAATCTCTTACTTGTCCTCTTAAAGCTCTTTATCCAGATGTCAGAGCTCTTCCCCTGCTCTGGAGAGCTTTGCTTACCAACAGGAATTGGCTCTAGATCTGTAATGTAGCAATATATCAGGCTGGGGACCTCAGACCTGGAGGCTAAGTTCAGACACACACAAGGATTAGCTGTTTTCAGAGTTTAATATATTTTGTATGTTCTAACCAACTCTGAATTTTAAAAAAAAAGAAATCAAGTGTTTTTTCTTCATGATTTCATGCTCCCCAAAAGAAAAGCAATCTGTTTTTTCAAGCTAGAAGCCTTCTGAGAATTAAGAAGGTATGGGCTCAGGAGTATGCCAAATAGTGTGGCACATTGTTAGCTTTTTGTAATAAATTTGTTTTTCTTTTCAATTTTTAAAATTCCTTTTGTAATAAACTGGAGACTTTAAAATAGGAGTGGGTGAGTACAGCCAGGTCAATGAGAATGAGGTTCATGCACCAGCCTGGAAATGTTAACTATCAGACATCCATAAAAATTGAGGAAGACAAAACCAGTGGATTAAGATCACTTTGATCACAGCTTCAGTTGTGCTGGGGCTGTCCCATGTCTTTAGGATCTTTAGGGTGAAGTTTAGAGTGAAAATTCCACTGTTCAGCTGTGGGATGCCATGTGAAGAGTCACCTTTGTCTAAAACAGCCCTGTCTTTAGTTGCAAAGCCATCTCTTGAACCAGAAAGTCAGTGTCTCAGCAGGAAAGTATTGGGAGAAGAAGGAAGCTTCCCCCTCAGCTTGAGCCTGAAACCTTGATGGCAGCAGTAAGTGTTGAAGGTCAGGGATGCAGGGCAGCATTCCACAGAGACTCTCCAGCCTTGCCTAGTTCCATAGAATTGGCAAAGATCAAAAGTTCATCTGCTGTCTTTTTGAAGGAAAGCAGAGCACTGATACCTTTCCAAGAAATGGCCAAACCCCTCCTCATTGAAACTGGAAATACCCCTTGGGGATGGTGTTGGATGGAGCAGGCTAACTCCTAATTACAGAGTGTTTTTAAAGTGCATTTCTCTAATCAGCTCATTATTGCTGATAAAGCCTGGCCTTGCTGGTGCTATCCTAAAAACCCTTTGCAAACATGAGAGGTGACTGAAGCCCTGAAAGACTTGAATGCTGCAGGAAGGAGCTGGAATGCAAAACACAACAGTGACATGCCAGTGATGGATGGACAAAGCATTCCCTCTTCCTTGCCAGATTTTCCTCCAACAACTTTCCTGCCTGTCAGTCTGGTTCATTTCTTGTGGCTTAGTGTTCACATGCCTTTGAAAAGGAAATTTAGTGCCACAGGTAGAGGGGCTGGTACAAATGCTTGGATAGAGTTTTAAAACTGTCCTTCTTGGGAGGGAATGTAACCTAGTGTAAGAGAAGAGATGGATGGGGACAAAGTGTGCTGTAGAGGATTATTTTGAAACCCGAAGGAGGCAGAGCCCTTGTTTTGATCCAAGGACGGGTTTCCTTTCATGGTTTTGTAATCAAAAGTTCTGACTCCAAAGCAGACAGAAGTAGTACAGCTGCCAGTGACAGTCCACTCCCTCAGGGGTCTGTTCTTTAAGCCATGACACCTAGAAATGAGGAGTGCATGAGCAGGAGAAGCTCTGCAAGACTCCCCTCGACTGAGCAGGGCTCAGCAAAAGAAGCTCTTGGGAACAGGAACAACTTCAGCAAAAGTGGTGCCTGAAGTTAATGCACAGTTATTTCTCTTGCCTCTATTAAAGGACATCACAGTTTGCTAAGTTTTAAGGGTAAAACCTCTCTGCAGTGATGATGCTTCTTTGTCTTTTAAAATTAGAGAGTTAATGAGTAACTCTTTGGGGTTGCCCTGCTGATATTTGCTGGCAAAATGTTGATTGTTACCCAGACAGGGTACTTGCAGTGTCCAGTTTTATTGTATTGCAGAGGAATCTGCCTCTCTCCATTGAGGAATGGAGAATTTTGGCCATCTCACCCTTTTCTGCACTGAGATGATTTCAAAAAAGGGTTTGTCTCATTAGCAAGTGATTGTATCTATAGTTCATTCTTGGTCATGGTTAAGCAGTGGTTGCTCTGTTAGTGTGTTAGAGCTTCTCCTGCTTTATAGATACCTTTTACATTGCATTGGAGCAGATGAATTATTGCAGAGGGGAACATTGCAGCCAGAAGGGGAGCAGTTGGTGAGATTGACACCTGCCTGGGCTCCCTGGTGTGCCTGCTCTGCAGAGAGAGCAGCTGGGACAGCAGGAGTGATGGCACTGTCCTGTGATAAAGGTGCTGCATGTGACCATGGGATGAAATGCAGTGCTGCCTCTGGGACCCTGCAGCACCATTCCTCAGCATGCTGTAGCTGAGCAGAGGAGGAAGAGGAATATAAATAGCAAGGAGTGTGTGAGCTCCATCTGATGAACAATTACAGGAACATCTCCAAGGCAGCCCTCTCCCCTTGGCTTCCTCTGTCAAACACTCCTTTGTTAGCTCTAAGTCCTTGATCATCAGGAGTTTGTACCTTTAAGAGGCTTGTGGTAAGTGATTATTAATAGTGGCACCAGATACTGATAACGCAGTGGTGGGTGAGAACCACATTTCAACAGCTCAGAGATAGTCCTTTGAGTGCAAGCAGAGCTGACTGGGAAGTTGTTAGAGGAGGCACATTGGCTCTCTGCTTCTTCCTTCAGTAAATCCAGCACACAGCTTTGTTTATCCTCCAGAATTTGGTAATCTGCCTAGTCAGTAGCTCGTGAAATTCCATTGCAGTAGAGGAAAAAACAAAATATTGCTGTTCTGTGAAGGTAAGTCAGATTTAGTATTTAAACTGCCTCATCTAGAGAACTTTCATCCAGGGGGGATTTCAAGTAGCAAACAAGTGATAGTTCAGTGTCAGCACAATGATCAGTGATGATGGTCAACACAATCATCAGATGTCAAGGACCTGTTTGACTCCAGCTCTTTTTTCCTTCTAGCTAAGGAGTTCTGAGGCTGCTGTGGAAGCAAACATGTAGCCCCCTTGCTTTCCACTGGGCTCTGCTCAGCTGGAGAAACAACCCTCATGGGGGCTGACCAAAAGTACAAGCTGCTGCTTCATGATTGGAGTGGACATCACCCTCTCATGGGCTTGGTTTAAAGTTTTATAAATGAGACCAGATACAGAAAGGAAATTTCTGAAGTGTTTTAGGGAAAGCACTTTCTTTGGTTCAAGCATTTTGTCTCAGCTTTTTTTTTTCCCCAAAGGTGAGGGAATTACTCAGTTGGAATTTCTTACATCATTACAGGATTTTTAGCAGGTGCCTTTTGGAAACTGGAATAATGTTTGATGGAAAACTGAGCATTTCTGGTAATAGGCAATGTTCTTCAAAGATAAGCCAGATGTGTGTAAAGTATGGATGTTTGGGCAAAGGAGAGGGGTCTGTAGCAGTCTGAGCCAGCTTTCATTTCACTTGGGAAGTGTGAGTTTTTTTGCATCATAGTGAGAACCAAGTGACATGGGATTCAGATTTCTTTATTCATTTGTGCTCAGTAATTCTTGTGAATAATGCAGAAGGCAAAGTAAACCCTGGTGATTCCCAAACTGCTGCATGTATCATGGCTACTCATACTCCTGCACTTCAAAGCAAGTGGATACACTTATTTGTGAGGCACCTTCTGCTGCTGCTGAATCCTGAGGGGCAGAAAAGGTTTTGGGATCACAATGTAGAGTGGCATGATGTGTGCAGTCTGAGAACAGTCATGTTGAAAACCCAGCCTAAGTGCTTTTTTATTTTAAAGTGGTTGAGAAGTAACTTAGGAGTTTCTTCATGTCCTTTTAAGATCTTTTCCAGTTTATTTTTGAAGAATTGTACCTGATTCAGGTAGTTTAGAACTAATGCTCCAGCTGTTTTATCTCTAAAATATGGGCATGGTTGTCTCTTCAAGTAAGTCTTGAAGCTACTAAAAAAAAAGAAAAAAACCTGTAAAAATTGTCAGTTGAATAGGACTTTTTTTCCTTATTGCAACAATATACACAGGAACATTTTGCTGACTCTCTGTTAACACATTTTTGGTAGGCAGGTAGGTATTATAACATTAGACTACCTTCAAGTAGCTTACAGAAGTGCCTGTCAGTGGGAGACAAGCTGACAGAACATTACTTCAATCAGTGATTGTTTCAGTGATCCCGAGGATATCAGGTACTGGATTAATGCACTTTGTTCTTTTCTTCCCAACAGGAAACCTAAAAAGGAAGAACATCTTAGTGAAGAGGCTGCCAAGGTGATTTCTAGCCTTCCTGACTTAACTTTCATGCATGCCAAGGTGTTGATGTTCCCAGCCACATTAACACCTTCAACAAGCTGCCAAGAAAAGGTAGACTAAAGTGATGTGAATTGGACGTTTTCTATTGATTTTTTTTTCTCTTCCCTCTGCGGGGTCATAAAAAGCAATCTTGCTTTAATTAAAAAAATATCAAGTTCAGATGATTTGTTGGTAAGCAGCACTAGAAAGGTATACATAGTAATGTATATTTATTTACATACTGGAGTCCTAAATTTATATTAGAGAAAAATGTAAATAATTGGGGGTAAATCTTTTTGAAGATCTATTCTTTTTGTTGTGCTGGGCTGTATACATTTATGTCTTTGTGAAATACACTGGTGGTGTCCTTCTTAAAAAACTTTTAAAAGTTAAAAAAAAAAAAAAAAAAAAAAAAAAAAATCCTGTAAACACATAATGAAAACTTCAATCTTCACAATCTGTGAAGTTCCCCCTTAAGATTGCATTGAGCAACTTTTTCTTTCCTGCACATATTAAAATACTTCTTGCTGGGAAAAAAAAAATCAAAAGGTTATGTTGTCCCTTTTGTGGGTTTTTCAGTTACTGTTCCTTTAAAACCCAATAATTTCTTTTGTGTTTTAACAAGCTTAAGGTGTGTTTTTCCTTTTCTTTTCCCCCATCCCCTCCCCCTGTTTGATTGGTTGGCTGATCAGTTTTTATGTTCTTGAACTTCAATAGTATGGCTCTGTCACTGTATAGCCTTTTGAAAGGTATGCTGTCAGTAACTTCTTGTTCCAGTTATGGATTACTGTCTGAACACTTGATTTTTTTTTTAATTTTTTTTTTTTGGTCATTAGAAGGTTGTCTGCTCTTAATCAGTTTGATTTGGAAAAGAAGGACCAAAACAATATGAATGTCTTACAATGAAATTTACCTGTTAAAGATTTTTTTAATGTTCTGTTGTACCACTATTCCTGTTTGATTTTGCACAGTGTAAAATGACATAATCATAGATTGCTATGGTTTTAGGCTGTATATACAGTAAAAAACTATGGGTTGTAAATGTCTGGGGAAATTCCTATGGAAAAAAGAGAGCTATGTCAAAGAACCTCTAAAAAGGTCAATATGCATGCCCAAGGTCTTTTGAGATTTAAGTGTGTAAATTTCCTTTTAGCTTACACGAAATAAAATAATTTAAAAGATACAGATGTATACAGCCTGCTATCTTTTTGAACAGAATGTGTGCATTATTCACCTCTCTGTTAGGGCTGAAATTGATGCACTGTAGGACCTTCTGATTTGTGTTGCTCAGTCCCACAAACCACACCTGGCAGTGGATTTTCCTTCAATTCTCCTGTGTTTTTATAGTATTGGGAGTCAGTCTTTTACTTGTGTCTCCAATTCCCCTTCTGGCATGTAGGGCAGTGTGGCTCATTGGGGTTAGAGATATTTGGGGTTAGAGACTTCTTCAAAGCCACTGGCAATATTCAGCTGTAAGAAACACCAGCTCTGGTGAGGTAAGAAAGGACAGCTGAGTTTGCTGATCTCTGAGCTACAAAAAAAACAAACAGAAACACAGCAGTCACTGAAGTCTCCTCTCATGTCAGCTTGGACTGTTGCTCTGTGAGCAACATCTCATCAGAGGCTCCCAGTGGACTGGCTGCAGGTGAGGCATGTCCTGGGTGCTGCTGTTTCTTGATGGTGAAGGGACATAGACTCTCCCATGTCTTTACTGTGTGCACAGCTCTTTAAGTGCTCAGTAGTCACCACCCCATCACTTGGCATCTAGTTCTGAGGAATCTCTTTAGTGTGGTTTTTTTATCTATTATTTGAATTCTTTGTTGTCTGACAGCACTTGGGTCAGAAAAGCCTGAGTTTGATGTCATCAGCTGGGTAAGCTGAAAGGTTGTCCTTGCAAAAGGAAGCTTTTTTACTTCTTGAAATGTCCTTGAGAGACCAGTGCTGGGGTTCCATCTTTGTGAATGCAGGACTTTCAGTGAGTGGTGGCTGCTCAGAATTGAGAGGGCAGCTCCTATGGCTATGGTAAAGTTAATTTGTAAAGGCTAAATTGTCTCCTTTGCCCTCTAATTAGTCCTGCAGCATACAATGATGTGGTATCAAACTGCACCCTGTTGCAGCAGAAAAGGTTTAAGCAAAAGCCACCTGCTTTACCATGTAGCCCCAAACCCACTTCTGTTTGCTGTTTCTGCAGATTTTCGTTACAGCACTGACTTCATGCCTGTTCCATGTCAAAATTAGCCTTGCTAATCTGCCAGGTTTAGCACAGTGTTCTTTAGCATGCTTATTGTATCATTCAGCTCTGCTGTTGGGCTGCTGTAGGTTAAAATTGGTGCCTTTGTTTCCGTGGCTGTGGCGTGTCCCTCGGAGCTGGAGCAGTGGGATGGCTGCAGCACTGAGCTATAGCCATTGTTTCCAGGAGAATATGTTTAGGAGCTGACTCATGATCCTTGTCTGGCAGCGAGTGGACTGAAGTATTAAGGAGAGGTGGGGGTGGAAGTGCCAGCTGCAAGTTGATCTTTAGTCTCCTCACAATTGCCTCCAGAGGCAGCTGCCCATTTGTCTTCCAGTCTCCGAGTGCAGTTCTGGTGGCCTTCCGTGGCTGGGGGAGGGGGAAAAAGGAGATTTCTATTGTGACTGATGTACCAAGCTGAAACTTTGTGAAACCTGGTAATAGCCAGAATGTGTTCATGGGATTTTTATGTTCTTTCTGCATCCCACAGACTTTCAAAAGCTTACATCCAGATTCAGCCGTTTGGAGTAGGTGCTGCCTGCCTTAAAATGTAGGACTGCTTTTTGTCTCCTAGCTTAAGCCTCCTTTTTTGTTGTTGATGATGGGATGGACAGACAGGATCTTCTTGCCTCTCTCCTCTGTCTTGCACAGGCAGCTTTGTCCATGTGCAGAAAGTTTTGGCTAACAGATTCAGAAGGGTTGTCCTTCCATGCTGTTCCCATTGACACAACATGAGTTGTCTGGTTTAATCTTGCCAGTAGCCTCGTAGGCAGGGTGGCAATTGGTACTTTGTGCAAGTTTGTGTTGCTGTGTGTTGTCACCAGACATGTCAGGGTGCAGCACTTCCACCCCAGAAGTGGTGTCACTGAGGAGAGAGTGCTCATGTGCCTGTCCAGCACAAGCAGCAGAGGACACCTGGTTCAGATGCAATTCCCTCTCTTGGCACATGGCCATGGAGCAAAGTGCAAAGATCCCACTGTGAAGTGAGCTGCAGGCTCCTGCATGGCTGCTAAGAAGGGCTGGGCTCTGCTTGTGTTATCTCAGAGACTGTGCTGTGAGACTTGGGGCTTCAGCTCTGCCTTGCCCAGGGCACCACCACCTGCTGCAGGTGCCCACAGCACCTGGAGCATTGACACCACCTCAGAATATCATTAGCTCAGCAAATTCATGTTGAGATGCCAGAAGTAAAGCTTGCAAATGATGTGTGTACATGTCCTCAAATGCAGTGAGTGTGTACTGAAGTTAACTCTTCATCACACAGAGTTGTGCAGAATTTTGTCTGGTAATGAAATCATCGTGTGAAAAGTTTTTGTTGTTGGGCTGCTGCACTTGAGCTGAATATCTGGTGGGCTTTATAGGATGTGAGAGATGTAGCTCAGTGCAGGTAAGATGAATCACCCTTGGTCCAACCATTACATTTTGTGCCTGTTCTACAACTCTGAGTATTTATCTTCTGAGTTTCAGAGCATTTTGAAAATACAGGATAGTTGCAAAATACACTTGAATATAACTTACAAAAGCATCTGCCATTGAATAATTGCATAGTACCTGCTAGGAGTGTCTGCTACCAAATCAGAGAAGTGTTTTGTCTTCTGGCCCCTGTCAAAGAGCACAGCCACTACTAAAGGCAACAAGCAGCCTGGTCTGCTCCCTCCAGAGAGCCTGGAATGTGGAAGGAGATGGGAAGAAACACATTTAAATTCAGAGGGCTGAAAACAAGGGGAGGAGGAGCTGGAAGAAAACACAAAGCAAGAGCTCAGCAGAAGCTCTGAGTAGGGGAAAGAGGAAGGTGAAGAGTATAGGCAGCTGGGATAGCTGTAGGAGGAGCAGATGGTGTAGAAAGTGGGATACAAGCATGAGGAGCAGGAGCATTTGGAGAGAAAGGAAAGCCTGGGCTGGATTACAGGTGCACACACTGTGCCCACTGGCTGCTTTCCTCCCAAATCTGGAACTGAGCCTCAGAGATGCAAGGGTCTGAGTTCCTGTTCTGCAGAGGAAATGTGTCACAGCCATGGGGTGAGTGGGAGCTGCATCACCACAGCCCCACTCTTGCTGTCAATTACTGTTGGTAGAGAGCTGGACTGCAGACTAAGGGGTTTAAATGCAGCTGCCAGTGCCTGCTGTAGCATTGATACAAGGCCAGATGTTACAAGACCTTTTGCAAAAATTATTTTTGGATAAGGAGGTACATTAGAGTTGCTCACTGTAGTTATAAAATCAAATCCTCCAAAGCAAAGCTCTGCCAGGGATTTGGAACTGCAGCTTCAGTCCTGTCATGTGTCTGCAATGTGACAGTTGTTGCTTACATATCCTCCTGTCTTCACCTGATCCTTGCCTCGTGCCCTGTGCAGATTTGTTCTCTGAATCAGCATAGAGCAGTGAAACTCTTCTCTGAAGGGCCTCTGCCTCCTGCAGATGAAGGGAATGGGTGGCCCTTGGTGGGAATTGCAGAGGAGGCACAGTGGAGTGTGATGCTCTCCTGGCTGCAAGCAGCTGGCCATGCCAGCTTTTTTTGCAGGAGGTCACCTGTGCACTTCTGTCCTTTGGTTCCCACCATGAGTTGCCTGATTGGGATGTGCAGAAATGCTGATTTCTCTGGGATGTAGCTTTTAGCAGTTAGGAGCTTTGCTTGTTTGATACTCAGTGGCACTGGGGGTCAGGTGCACGTGTGATGAATCCAAAACTGATGCAGCTCTTGTTTTCACCTTGTCTACCTGTACTTAAAAATGTAATGTATGTTGTTAACCCTGTGTTACAGATGGGTTGCAGAGATCAACTCTTTGTCAGCAATATCTGAGGACTGGCACAGGTTTCACACACATTTCAGAGGCAGAGGGGAATTCTGACTGTCTTATGTCTGCATTCACTATATGTTCACCAAAGTATTTTTCCTAGTTTAGAGTCTCTGAGTCTTCCTCTGCAGCTCCACTGACTCTGTCAGGACCCTGCTGACCTGGCACATGTCTGCAGAGGTTCCTGGTGCTGTACACCATACAGTAATTGGATTGTGTGCCTCAAGTAAGGCTTGGGAGCACTTCTAGAATATGAAGGGGCAAAAAAATGTTTTTTCCTTGAACTCCTTGGTGGCATGGATGCAGCATCTTGTGCCACATTGGGGAGTTTGTTACAGATTCCAACTCCAGTAGCAAAAGGGGCAGACAAATTGGCCTCTCCCATGCTGGTTCCACATTGCTAATTGTCAGCTGCAGCTCATTAGTATAAGCAGCCCAAAGAACCCCTAGTGAGGGTCTCTCCTATTGCTTGAGGGAACAACTAGTCTTGGCCACAGCTACCCAGGGGAAAGGAGGGCAGTCCTGCTGCTCCTGCCACACAACTTTATCCCAGCATGTCTTTCCAAAGCCACTGGACAGCTCTGTGATCAGAGGAGCAGATTGAGGTGCAGTGGGACGTGCAGAAGACACGTGTGTGGTCATGGCAGAACTGTCTCTGTCTAGTGGCTGTGTTCCAGTGTCCTCTTGGGCTGTCACTCAGGTCTGCAGAGCTGGGATATTGTCTGAACTGTAATTTTTGCTGTGGTTGGAGCTGGTTTGTCAGTCCTTCCTCAGTTGAGGAAAAGAAGTGTGTGAGGAGACTGCCTGGAAAGAGCAAGTGGACACTAGAGCTGTGTGCAGATGCTCCATAAGTAGCTGGACTGCTGGTTTGGGTTTTTTTTAATTCCTTTATGCTCACCAGTCCAAGGAGTTTACAGAAGACAAGGCAACAAAATTTGCTCAGTCTCTCCCTAAAGCACTACAGTTGCTCACAGTGGTCTTAGGAAGGATGTGGGAGCTCCTTCCACAGAATTCAGAGCAGAGTGGAAAGTACCTAACAGGCACTTTCAAAAATGCAGAGGCTGTCTCAGGATCCATAAAGCCTTTTCAGATCACATTGTGGCTTTTAAACTCCAGGGAGCCTTGGCACAAATAGAAAACATGGATGTTTTGGAAACAAATCAAAAGCAGTCATGAAGTGTCCCCCTAACACCTTCAAATCCTCCCTTTCCTCAATGTCTCCAGCCCCAAATATCATCAAACATTTTGTCCCAATTTCAGCAGCTTGGACCTGAAACCTGTTTGCACATGAATTCTACTACCAAAAAGAGTGGGGTTTTTTTCAAGGCTGTGTTATTTTGCTGGTGCAGGGACTGTGTTTCCATTAGGAGCACTAAAGCCTTTTGTCACTTAGTTAATGCTGAAGCCAGTTAAGAATCAACGTGCAGCTGGTGACGGGTGTTGTGCAGCTGTTCAGAGCCTTGCAGGTTACTCCACTCTCCCTTGGACTGAGCTGCCTCCCTCTGACAATGGCCAAAGGAGCACTTGTGTGGCTGCTTTGTGCTCCTACAGAAACATTTTCTCCCCCTTTTCCATTTTGAAGGGGTGTCCTCTCCCTTTCCCTCTATCCTTGGCCACCTAGATGAAATCTCTTCTGGCAACATTCCCCCTCCTTTGGCCGGGGAGGAGGAAGCAGGGTGGAAAGGGAGGAACAAACAGCTGTCCTTTAGGTTTCCAATCAATGCAGCTCCTTAGCAGGCTGAGCTCAGTCCTTAGGAAAGCTGTTCTTTCATTCAGGAGGCAGCCTGAGCCAATTCTCCCCAGTCCAGGCCTGAAGAGGTGGGGAGTTTGGTCTTTTCCAGCTTACAGGACCATTGCAGCTGGCACAGGCTCCTGTGTATTCCCTGTGTCTGCTTTGTGCAGTGCACTGGAGGACCATGCTGGCACAGGGGAGCTGAACCTGTCTCAGGACACTGCTGAAATGTTGCAGAGTGTGTGTTTAAATTTTCATCTCTTCCCAAAAGCCACTTTCCTCTGGGAGTGGGTGTAGGGAGATACCTGGGGGGGTGCAGCACTGCCCACTGCAGCAGGAGGGGACAGAGTCCAGGACTTGCTGTCAGCAAACTCCTGAGTGTTCTGATCCCTGGAGTGAGGATCACAGCTGAAATCTNAGAGGGGAGAGAGTCCAGGACTTGCTGTGACTTGCTGTCACCAAACTCCTGAGTGTTCTGATCCCTGGAGTGAGGATCACAGCTGAAATCTCGTTAGCAAATAACAGGCCTGGTGTGCAGAAATCTGCCTCGATGACATCTTGGTCTTACTCTGCCACTGGTGGTCAGCAGGGTTGGAAATTCACCCTTGTGTTTGCAAGTGTGAACACCATGTGGCTGCCCTGGTTTGCAGGTGGTGGTGAGAAGAGCCCTGGTATGTGGTGGCAGAGGGGATTTTAGTGTGTTTGCAGGAGGAATTTTACTGTTCTGGTGCTGTTGCTAGAGAAATTACCTTTTTGATGGATACAAGAAATGCTGCCTGCAGCTGGGATTCCAAAGGTAGATGTGCCTGTACTAAGGCATCAGGCCTCATTTAGTTGCAGAAAGGTTGATCAGTGCAAAAAGTACTTTTTTCTGGTGCTCTCTGGTTTCCCCATGAATTTGGATGTCTGAATACCACCTGTCACCTGGCACACTGCTGAGTCCCAAAAATCAGAAATGGTCCTCAAATCTGAGAGCTTGCAGGGGCACAACATCATCACTAGCAGCAGATAAAAAATGAAAAAAAATCAGTAATGCAATGAATGGTGTGCTACAATGCCCCAAATGAAATGCTTCCACCTTCAAAAGCAGAGCCCTACTCTCCAAATTTTAAAGGAACCTTGAAAAATGCAGCTGAGCTGCAGGCAGGGACAGCTTTGCAGCAAGGGGAGCTGCACAGATGTGGCATTGCTTCAACTTAGATGTGGGCATGGGATTTTCTGGCCTTGCAGAAGGTCACCAGGTCCCCACAAACTTTTGAAAAAGAAAAAAGGATAAGAGAAAGGGGTGGGTGAGGGAAGCCTGGGGTTTTTTTCCCCCCTGTAAGGGCTGAGTTGGTTCTGCAGTGATGACTGTGACAGGCAGAATCCAGCAAAGGTACACTGAGGGTTTCTCTCAGTAGAGCAGGAGCATTTGGGCAAAGCTAAAGTATCAAGAAGTGGGGAAAGGTTTTGATTTATGCATTATAGTAAGGTTTAGTCAATCCTTGCTCTGCCTCGTTTTCCTGTTTTCTGTCTGCATTGCTTGTTTTGTGTGCTCCTCCCAAAAGTTCTCAGCTCGTTCACGTTTAATCTCGGTGATTTGTCTCCAGCCCCGCTGGCTCTAATCTCTGCAGGTCACCCTGCAGGGCACGTTGGGTTCTCTCTGGCTGTTTGCTGCCATCAGCACATCTGATCGTGGCTGAATTTCCATCAAAGGAGCACCTGACAAAGCAGCCGGCCTGATAATGGGCTCTGGTTTCTTCTCAGCAACCCAAACAGGTGGAGGAACGCTGGCAGCACCACGAGGGAGATGGTGTTCCACTTTCAACAGGGCTTTGCTTTTCCCTCCTGCCTGACAGAGCACTGCACACCCCACTGCTGCTGTAAGCTCCCCAAAAAATAGAGCTGGCCCTGGGAAAGAGGAAAGAGAGACAGAAGTAGGCCTTGCTGTTCTCCTGTGAAACAAACTCGCAGGTGGGAAACTAAGTAACTGACAGAAATGAAATTTGAGGCTCTCCTGCAGTTGGTGGTGTGGCTGCAGAAGTGCAGCCCCGGAGTTCCAGGTGTGTTTTCCCTGCAGAGGGAGATGCCAGGTCAGGAGGGATGCTGCAGGCACAGTGTGATTGTTTGCTCCTTGTTTGGTGCTGGTCACAGAAAGGGCTGATCAACTCAAGGCTGCACTCTCTAGCCAAACACTCCAACTTAAATGTCAAATAACAGGGATTTGCATTTGCTTTTTTGTCTAATTTATGCTGCCCAGACCATCTTCCCTGTCTAGAGTTTGCTGTGAGGAGCTCATTTTGAATAATTATCATACACAGTTATATGTGGTTGTACACACACACTCATAATTGGTACAGGGAGACCTTTCCTGCAGCTGGAATTATCCTGAGAGGTCCTGGATGCTGTTTGGGCTGGTACAGATGTGTCTCATGAGCACAGTGCACATGGGAACTGCTCATCAGGTGCTGCAGCAGTGAGCAGGGTGTTTACAGACCCCCAGCTCCTTGTTCCCTGCTGGAAGGAGAACCAGTGGCACCACATCCCATCTCCTGTAGGTTTCACCTGGTGGTATTGGATCTCCTGGCACTCTGAGGGCCAGGAACTCTTGGAAATCTCCAGTTTTCCAAGGGGTGAGTCTGTGGGCCTCTCCCATTCCTGGCAGGCTGTGTGTGTTCACCATGGGCTGGGACACCTCTGACAAGGGAAAAGTTCTGCTCTCAAAAGGCTGTGAGGGGAGATCTGGAGCAAATCTGGCTCATCCCTCTGTTCATCTGGGGATGTGAAACCAGGAGTAAGTGCAAGGGAAGGAATGTGTGTGCTGGGAGCTCCCTGCAGCTTGTGTCTTCCAGAGGTGTGGCCAAGGACTGCAGAGGTGCAGGAACTCCAGCTCTCCATGCTCTTCTGCACAGAGCCAACCTTGCTTATTCTTGAAGTCAGGCTGGGAAGCCCCTCTGTGTTCTGTGGGGTGCTGTAACCTGGAGGGGAAGGCAGGAGAAGCTGCTGCCTCTGGCTGAAGGACAGAAGTGGTGACTGGAGCTCTGCAGCTCTCCCATTCCCAGTGTGCAGAGCTAAAAGCCACATCCACCTCGGAGGGTTTTCATCTCCTTTTCACTCTGAGCAGGCTTGCAGATGTCTGATTCCTCCCCCAAGTGCTGTTTCCTGGGAGAGCTGAGGCTGGAAAAGCAGGACAGCCCTTCACACCTCACCTGCTGGAAGGCCTGAGGGAGCAGAGCTGCCCAGCTGCTCACCCTTAGCCCTGCTGTGCTGCCAGCCAGGTGTTGGGGCATCACAGGAGATGTTTTAAACAAAACACTAATAATAACTCTGCAGGCAGGTTTGATTTAGTGTGTGGGGACTCTGCTATTCAAATGAGCTCATGATAAATGGAAGTATTGCCTCATTAAATATTGCTTTGGAGTTTGCCCTCGGGAAGGCTGAGGTTTCATAGTGTAGTGGTGATTTGAGATAGTCCAAATTCTTCTTTGGATGGGTTTTTTTTTTAACTTTCCAAGGATTTCTGTGGGTTTAAAGCCACTTTCAGTTGAGATCTGTTAAAACAATTTCCAGCAAACTGTCACTGCCTTTCTCTCTTTATGATATATGAAAACCAGTTGTTTGGTTTTTTGTTTTTTTTTTTCTACTATGTAAAACCCAGGCTTGGGTGAGATGTTTGGAATATCTGCTCTTTGCTTTCTTTCCACTGAGGAGTGTGGTGGGATGTCTGGAAGCTGTGAATTATGAAGGTGAGCTGTGCTATAGCCTGGCTAATTTAAAAGTACAGCAGTTAGAAAAATTAATTTAAAAGTACAGCAGTTAGGTGCCTCGCTCCCACTTCTTCCCTGGCATGTGAAACAATGGAATTCTGCATGAAAGGATGAATAAATCTGGATAAATCCCATCTCTGTCTCTGGTCCCATAGTTGTTGGCAGTGTTCCTGTCCCCCAAGGCATTGGAGCCAGCCAGCAAACTCCAGCATTAAACTCCCAGTGAAAAAGACAAAAGCAGGAGAGGGGCTGGATTTAACTCCTGATTTCCCTGGACCTTAAACATTTACAGCCATAGGGTGAGATGCACCCACAGAGCCCAGGCAAGCAGAGGCTTCAGACTAAACAAGGCAGGAAGTGAAATGAGAATCTCAGTGTGGCATGGCATTAAATCCTGGCTTTGCATGAGGCTGAGAGGAGAGTCAGGAACCTGCATCCCCAGATTCAAACTACCACAGGCGTTGCTAATTGTGAGTTTTACAGGAGAAAGGCAGAAACAGGCTGAAAAGTTGGCTCACAATGCCACTTGCTGCATCCTAATCTCCTGGTTCCTTTCTTGCCTCGTTAATAATAAGTAAGACTAATTTAATTTTCACAACATCCCAAATCTGTGGCTCTATGATTCAGAGACTTAATAAGATTCTCCAGCCGAGCCAAGAAAAGCTTAGTGGTTTTGGGCTTACTTTCTGTTGGGTTTCAGTTTCAGGACATTTGTGCAGTGTTGTTGTTTGTTTTGGTGTTTTTTAAAAAAACCAAACAAAACAAACTTCTATTCCATCAGGATTACTAGTGCCTCTCTTTAAATTATTGAATGTGTAAATTGGTTGTGCTGGAGCCGGGTAAAATCTCGAGCAAAAAAAAGGCAAATTTTGGCAAAATGAAAACGAGTTGTTTTGATTTGCCACACTTGGTTTTTTTTCCTAGCTAGAAAAGCAACAAACCTATTTTGTTTCAGCTTTTTCTGAATAAAAGGCTTTGAGATTTTCCTCTCTGAAGCAACTCTTCATTTGGAATGATCTTCGGAGCAACTTTTGTCAAAGGGGCTGAAAAGTCAAAGCGAAACATTTGTTTTCAGTCGACCCCAAATGAATTTTTTATTTTTTTTTCCCTTTGGAACTTTTTGTTCAGGGTTGCCAGTGAACCGAAAAAATCAGTTATTCACCCAGCTTTATATCCCATATCCTGAGAGAAACTTCAGAGCCCCACCGTGACTGTTTATGTGGTGCAGCTGCCCCTAAGCCCAAGGTTTATATGTTGGTAAATTATTCTGCTGCTCGGGGTGGTGTGAGGCACTAAACCAGGAGTGAGTGCCTGAGTTTCCTCCCTTTTTTTTTACAAAGTGTTTTTAACTCTTCTTCTCCATGGCAGGTGTTGCCTTTGCTGGCCCAGGTGCAGTTCAGGACCTGTTTCATGCTAAAGGCTGTGTGAGGAGCTGGGTTTAAAGCAGCAGAGTTGAGCTGGGCTTTAGGGGTAGCTGTGCTTCAAAAAGAGGAGTGCAGTAATCAAGGAAAGAAAGTCCCTAATTTCAGGGTTAACCACAGTCAAACCCCACATTTAAAATGTGCTTTTCTTATGGTTACTCTGGGTGATAAATTATATATTAGGCCAAGCTGTTGGGTTGTTTAACTCTTTTTGTCAGGGCACATTCTCTCTGCGTGTAGAGAATTATCTGCAGATGGCACAGGGTGTTCTGGAACAACAGAGCCAAGTTTGCCTGTTTCACTGAAGCTGGTGGAAAAAAGTTTACATCAGTTGCTTTAGAACAAACAGCACAACCAGAAATGGCTGGGCCTGCTCTCCTGGTATGGATTGCAGGTCTGCTGGAGTGGAAGGAGCTGGGCCAAAATGGATTTGTTCCTGCTGTTTGTCTTAAATCTTAATTCAGGCTTAAATCTTGATGCCTCTCCCTTGAAGCATTGAAGCCTTTAGAGCAGCACAAGCAAACAGAGTGTGTGCTGCAGTTTATCCCTTGGTGCCACTGTCCCAGGGAGCCCTTCCCAGCCAGCTGGGCACCTTCTGGCACCCAGAGCTGGTGCCAAAGCTGCTTTTGTCTGGGCAGGGCTGCTGGGCAGGCTGGAGCCACCCTGCCTGCCCTGAGCCTGGTGAGCACCAGCCAGGCCAGGATTCCTGGAGAGGACTGCTCTTTACTTTTAAATTACATCTGCTCTGAGCCTGGCCAGCACCAGCCAGGCCAGGATGTCCTGGAGAGAGGACTGCTCTTTATTTTTATCTTTTTATCTTTTTCATCCTCAACTTTGGAGAGGACTTACCCTGCCCCAGGTCCAGGCGTGAAGTCTAGTCAGAGCCACGTGGATTTGCCATCTCCCCGGAACAGCCCAGGGAAGGTTGGTTTTTCCTCCCATCCCTTCTGTCTGGCAAGTCCCAAACCCTTGGAGCTCTTTTCCTTCCCCAGTTTCCTTCACCTCATCCCCTGCCCCTCTGCTCCCCACGGGGACCTGCCTGGGAAGAAGGTCACATCAGGAGCACAGGGCGAGGGAGGAATTGGAGTTTCTGGCAAGAGGGAGCAAGCTGGGACTTGCCACCTTTCCAAGCTCATCCCCAGGGCCACGTGGAAGAGTTGTCCCTCCTGCCCAGCATGTTTCTCTCCCTTTTTCCCCCACTCTTTGCCTGTGATGACACAGTCCTGGGTTGTCTCTGTTTTCCTGTGTGGGACTCCAGACTGGTTGAACCAATTTGTAGTGGATGATTCACTGGGCACATTTTGGCCCTTTTGGGGCTGTGCTGTGGCTGCTATTCTGCATCTCTGCTGTCCCCAGAGCCCCTGTGACACACCACAGGTGTCCAAATCATTTTTGTGCTCCTCAATTCTGTGCTGGTGATCCCTAATCCACTAAGTCGAGGCTGTTTAATAACCCAAATTGAGTGGCAGAGGTGATGAGGTGATTGAATTTTTCTTTTTTTTCTTTTTTTTTGGTTGCATCAGAGTTCTTCACTCTGGTGTAGCCCAAAGCTGTGTCCCCACAGCCACTAAAGGGAGTTAGGATGTTCCAGTGCCTTAAAAATGGAGTTACATCCAGGACAGATGTTCTCCAGACTGAGAATAGGTGCTCCTCATCCCTGAGGCAGAGAAGACAGTGGCTGAGGTGACCCTCAGTCCCATTCAGGATGGCAGAAGCAGCTTCTTTGCACTTCTGGCTGGAAAAAAAAGGTGCAGGAGCAGAGGGCTGGGCTTTAAACTGGCTGGAAATGGAACCCCCCTTCCATTCATGTCCCAAGCCAGCTGCCAGCCCTGGAATGAAAATGCTGCTGCTAAACCAGGCAGGACTCACAGCCCCCCTTGTCCACAGTCCCTGGGTTTGTGGCCCCTCTGGATTTTCCCAGTGGGGTCTCCTACTTTCCCCCTCACACCCCATAATTAAGGTTGTACTAGGCACATCTGCTTCACCAGGTTTTCCCAGCAAACACCAGGCAGGGCAGGAAATGCAGATCCTTCATGGGACAGTTTTGAAGGATTTAGGTGGAGAACTTTGGTTGAATTGAGGTGCCATTTTGGCTGCCACAATATTAACCCTTGGCAGACAGGAGAAGGGTGGTGGTAGCTGCATTTTTCTGCCATCAGGGCAGAGGGAAGGGGGTTTTATCCCTCTGTGCCTCCCACCCCAGCAGACCCACCCAGGAAGGAGCAGGCTGGCCAAATTAGCTCTGCCAAAGGCTTGCAAGCCAGGCAGTGAAATCCCTTTGGAGCAGCCCAAATAATCCCTCCATGCAAACAGCAAGGCAGCATGCAAGGAAATCAAGAGCAGTGTTACCCTGCCTGAGTACTGTCTTCTAGCAAGCTTCCAGGGGTTGGAGGCTTTTTTTTTTCTCTTTTTCCTCCCCCTCTGTAATAAATGCAGAGCTTGGCACAAGCACTCAATCCGTGCCATCCCTGCTCACACCAGGAAAGGGGCAGGGACTGAAGGCTGGGGCCAAACTGTGTGAAGGAGAGAAAGGAAGGGGAGCAACAGGGTGAGGGGGAGGAAGCCCAGTGAACAGGGGGAAAAGGAGAGGAAACAGTCCAGGGAGAGCAGCATGGGATGGGGAAGGCAGGGCCAAAAGAATGGAAGGAGATCTTTGCAGAAATGGGCTGTTTCAAAGCTTTGTTCCTTCTGTGCCTTCCTCTGGCAGATGCTCTGGATCTGGAGATGTTTGAGGAGGAATCGGCTGATTTTTGGGGACATGGTGGTTGAAAAAGGCAGAGGGACAGAGGAGTAAAAGGAACCCTCCCTGCTGCTGACCCCAGAGCACCTGGCACACCTGGAGTGCTGGAGGATGAGATGTGGAAGTCAGAAGGTGTTCCCAGCCCCCTCCCACTGCAGAACCCCTGTGGCTGCTGCACATGAGGCCTTGTGGCTCCTTCCCCCTCCCTGGCCACCTTGTTCTTGGGAGGAGAAGGAAGGGTGGGAGGGAAAACCCATGATCTTGTTGGCCTGCTGCCAGTTGCTAAGGCAGTTCCTTCCAAAGCGGGGGGAGCTGTGGAAGGAGGGAGCTGCCTGGAGAGGAGGCAGATGATGAAGGCAGGGACCAGGCAGAGAGAGGAGCCTGCAGCCACCAGTGGTGGAGACAAATGGGAGTGAGTAGGAGCAGGGGCAAGGAGCCCAGAGGAGAGGGGTGAGGTGGAAAGGGGCAGGGGGAGCCAGGAGGAGCAGCTCCATGCACAGCTCAGCCATGGAGCCAACATCCCAGCAGAGCTGTGTGAGCTGATGGGTTCTCTGTGGTTCACAGCAGCTCCACGAAGCACTGCCTGTGGCAGGAGGGGATTTCATTCTCCAGCGATTTTCCCCTGCTGTGTTTCCTCTGGTGAGTACGAGATGTGTGTGGTCCAGGGAAGCTGACTGTGCTGTGGGAGCAGGGCTGGCTCCTAATGCCGGTGCTGGAGGAACACAGGGATGTGTCCCACATGGATGTGCAGGTTGGAGGCAGGGAGCATTACCCCTCCTGGGTGAGGGGGTGCACAAAGGTGCTGCTTTTGCTGTTCCCTCCTTGCATCAGAGCCGTGTTTGGGTGTCCTCCTGCCCACACAGCATGTACTGGAGCAAGGTCTGTGAAAGCTGTGGCTGCCTGGCCTCAGCTCCCTGATTTTCCAGTTGCTTGGGCCTAGAGAGGAGCTTGGTGTGGCTCCTGACAGCCATGGAGTTGCTGCCCTGACTGGTGACACCGAGCATCTGCAGAGCTGAATGCAGACACTGCCCGGTGCTGTGCTGCCTCCTCTGCCTGGAAACGCCACTCCCGGGCCACCGTGGCACCACCGAAGGAGGGAGGGACTGTCCTTCGGTCCCCAGGGTACCCCAGGGCCCTGTCACCTCCAGAAACAAGGTGAGTGCCTCAACTTCCTCCTGCTCCCTGCGCAGCGGGCTCACAGCACGGGCTGCCTGTGGACAAGTGCCTGGAGCTGCCCTCTGGTCGGGGCAGACACTGTGGGGAGAAGCAGCTCCCCTCAGGGTTACCCCATTTTAACAGCCCAGAGCGATGGTTTGCCCTCGCTGAGGTGGAAAGTTGGAGGGTTGGAGTGGGTGGGAAGCTGCTCACGTCAGGAGGGGGAAGAAGGGCTCTGTGCACAGCCTGGATGTTCTGCGCTGGAGGCAGCTCTCGCTGACAAGTCACAAGTGAGGAAATAAGCTCTTAAAAAGGTAGGTGGCAACAGAACCGGGGCAGCTTCGGGAGTGCAACAGCGGCATCTCGGCCGGCCCTGCCTCGGATCAGTGCGGCAGCACCGGCCGTGTCCGTGCGGAGCTGATCCCGTCGGGGCCGCGGTGGGAGCCGAGCCCCCGGGAAGGGTTCGCTCCGTAGCCCCGGCTGCGCTTCCCCGCTGCGAGCGCAGCGCTTGCTGAGCAGACAGAAATTCAATCCCGGGGCCGCCTTTAATTCTCCCACTTCTCTTTTCTTTGCGTTTCTCGCGCCCCGTGTCCCCGCAGCCATTTGTCCCCGGGCGGCAGCTGGTGCGGAGCCCGCGGGCGCTGCGCCGTAACACGAGCTGCCGGCAGCCGGGATGCTGCCCGTCGGGACGGGGACACCTCGCTGCTCTTCCCGCTGGGCTCTCGGTTCTCTGGAAATCCAAAATGGAGCAGTTGGTGCTCCCGTGGGTGTGGGAGGCCGGGCGTGCGCAGGGGGTGACTCATGAGCTGAGCCCCGCAGCAGGGGCCGGCCCAGGGCGCTCCGGGCTGGAGCCAAAGGCAGGGCCGAGATCTCCCTCCTGGCTGGCCCTGAAAGCAAACACCGGGCACCTGGAGGAGCGGGGAGGGCACTGATAAATGAAGCGGTGGATTAAGGTATCAGATGTTTCCTGCTGGGATTTAACGCCTGCCCGAAGGACGGCGCATTCCGTGCGTTAGAAGCGGGCAGGTCCCGCTCCCTGGGACGCCGCTCACAGCCCCGGGCACAGCTCCCGCTCCAGCAGAGCCGAGCATCCCTCGGCACACGGGAAAGGGCACCGCGGGCACCGCTCTGTGCCGGGGAGCACAAAAGCCTCGCAGCAGGAACAGCCTCGCACAAGGCGATGTTCCTCTTGTTCCGTCAGGCGGAGCGGGGTCACACCGGGCTGTGCCTCCCCTGTCCCTTGTCACCTCCTGCGGGTGACACCTCCCACCCCTCCTCCCCGCAGCCCTCATGGGGTCATTTCTTCCCCTCACCGCCCTCTTTTCGTGGAGGGAACGAACAAAGCCAGAATTTATTTTAATTGTTTATTGTATAATATAAAACTACAAAAGTAAGACTGCTCATTTCCATGTACATTTGTCCAATTGTATTTTTGATTACAGCCCATACCTACATGTGAATACAGTAATCTGGTTTCAGATGTCTGTAATATTGCATAGAAAAGGCACAGCTCTAAGGTCTGTGGGAGGGGAAGGGGAAATACAGCCTTTTTTCTTTTTTTTTTCTTTTTTTTTCCTTTTTTTTCCTTTTTTTTTTTTTCTTTTTTTTTTTTTTTTTTTTTTTTTTTTTTTTTTTTTTTTTTTTTTTTTTTTTTGACAATAACAAGCCCTGTTCAAACAACCATGCACTGAACATGTCACACTATTTACACCTTTTCCAGAATCTTGGCCTTTGTAGGCACTAGTATGGAATACGCTCAGAACTAGATAGGAGTTAAGGTTGGGATTTTATCTGCAATTTGTGTTTTTAAAGAGGTTCCAGAACTTGCATTAGGCTTATTTTCAGAAAAAGAAAAAAAAAAGTGCTTAAAAAGGAACTAATTTATTTTAAAATGTTCAGTCTCATTAATTAATAGAATATTGAAAGCAACTTGCACAGAAGCAGGATACTGAAGCCTGATTTGGGGGCTTGGGGGGAGAAAAAAAAAAAAAAAGAACAAAACCAAACCAAAAGAAACCCTGTAACAAGAACAAAAAATTCAAAACATGCCAGAATGAATCAAAGCATTTGTCAGACAGGACCCATTGCGATTTACTCAATTTAATGGTCATAAAGTGTAAACTTTGTATTCAAAACGATCAGTTTTAAATAACCCATGCTCTTACAACATGGCGTTGAGGGGGGAAAACCGGATTACCTCTGCCAAGGTCCGAATTTCTCCTGCCAGGGATTGCTTCAGACGGCGCGTTGCTCTCCCGGCTGGCTGCAGGCGGAGCCGGGGGGATGCCCGGACAGACTCTGCTGCTCTTTCCAAGAGGATCTTCCACTTCCTCGGCTCCCAGGTCCCGCCCCGGGACACGGGACGTCCTGCCCGGCCCCACCTCCGGGCAAGGACGTGGCTCTGGCACAACTCCTGGGGCTGGAGGGAACATCCTGCCCCCTTCTATGGGTGTCCGGCCCCAGGGATTTCTGCTGGGCCTCCCATGAGTGTTTAAAAAATAAGGAGAGAAAAAAAAAAATCATCTTTTCTAAACCTTTGGCAGGCCTGCGTGATGGAGATGATTGCATTTGTTCCTGCCTGCAGTGGCAGATTCCAGTAGCGTGCCAAGGGAGGCCCCTCTCAAGAAGCTAATGGGGGGTAGGAGCCTGATTAGGACTAATTTTGAACATAAACCTGTCCCTCCTCCATGCCTTTTTTTGCATATTTCAAACAACCAGACCCATATTAGAAAAAGAGTGTAGGGAAAAAAAATAATCCTGTGATCCATGCATATCCCGACTGGAACTCAATTCATTCTTTCTGAATCTGGCTCCCATACCCTTTTTCATACAGATTTACATTCCTACAAGAGGATACATTCCTACCATACATTCTGTACATGTTACAATCCAGATGTTGTTAGCTTCACAATAAAATAAATATATTTACAGAAGAAAAAAAAAAAAAGAATAAATAATTTAAGAAAAAAAAAATCACTTCAAATCCAAAGCTCTCTTATTCTGCTCCCATCTTGTCACTTCATTGCACGTTAATGTCAATCTCCATCCCTGGTGTAGGTCTCAGAGAAATCCCATGCTTGGCTGCTGTTGGGAGCACAGCACAGTCCCAGCAAGAGACAGTCAGTGAGTGTGCAGGGGGAAAGCCACAGCCCAGGCCTGCACCAGCCCTCCCCCCCTTCTGCTGAGTCCCAAAAATCAAGTAGGTTTTTGTCCCGTGGGATTCCTGGAGGGATTCTGCCACAGGACTTGTCCTTCAGCACCAAGGAGCCACAGACAGTGCCCAAGTGGCAACGTGGATTTAGAGCTTGGCCCCCACTCTGTGGGTACAAAAACTTCAGCTGACTCCCCTGAACAGCACAGGTCTCTGAAAAGGGCACTGGTGGGAGCTTTTGCCTGGCAGGTGCTGTTTATGCAGGTGTAAATACTTCATTAACCCCAAAAAACAGGTGGCTCCAGTGTCCTGCAAATCAGTTTTTAACCATGGTAAGGCAAGTGCCTACCAAGTTGCTGTGTGGGCCTGGTGCTGTTCCAGGCTTGTGTCCCCAGGGGCTCGAGGTGCAGGGACAGAAAGGCTGTGGGTTCTCCTGGACTGCTGTGGAACAAGGGCTGGGTGGGAGCTGGAGCTGTCCCCCTCCTCCCCACCCTCCCTTCCCCTGGTCCCTAAAGCTACACTTGGTCAATGGTTCTCCCTTTGAAGCAATAACTTCCTTTCTCTTTAGTCTGTGTAATGACTGCAAATCCATCAGCACCCAGTGCTTCCTGGAGCTCAGCTTGGGAAAAAGGAGAAAGCAAACCCACCCCCCCGGGCCAGTGCCCCTCTCCTCCCCCAGCCCTGTCTCTCCCTGGCAGATTAACTGGGAGCCAGAAGCTCCTTTTGCAGCTGTGCATGATGCATCTCATTTCCATTAGGAGTTCCTTCATTGCAAAAATGTCTTTGCTCTCATCCTGTGTCTGTGTGCATATCTGTGTTACATCTATCTATATACTAATAAATATATATGGCCCGTTTTAAAGTGCCAATTTACAAAATAAGCCGCCTCCTTAAAAGGCAAGCAAGACCCAATTTCATCCATGACAAGAAGGGAGCAGAACTGACTAAATATTGCCAAATGACGTAAAACATAATTTAAAATTTCTTAAATAAATATAAAAGTTATTCCTAAAGAAGCCATAGGCATGTCAACAATACAGGTTGTAACCGGCACTCGACAACTAAAGTACCATTGGAAAACTAAAATGCCATAGCAACTTCAGCAATAGGCATGATACATTGCAAACAGTTTGTTGGTTTTTTTTTTTTCTTTTTAAATTAAATGTACACCACAAAGAACTTAGGGGGGGAAAAAAAAAAAACCAAAAACAAAAAAACCAACCAGCTATTGGTGCAGTAAGAAGACTTCTCAGGTGTAACGGGGGGAGGGGACCATGCATAGAAAGCTGTGTCTGTATATTCCTTGTAAAACGGGTCTATAAAGTGTAAAGCAGGTAACACAGTTGATACAAGAACCCAACTCTGTACGAGATGCCAAGTGGTGTCACACGACTGGCTCCAGTTTCAACAGCAATGGATATTAAAGCAAGTCCATCCAGTGCAGGTACGAGATGAGCTTCACTGCAGTAATACTGAAGCTGCCTTTTTTCAGCACTTAGCACAGTGAGGTGGGAGAGGGGAGGAGAAATGCTCCAAGAAAGGGCGAGCGGACGCTCCCAGCCCCGCTCTCTCAGTCAGGGGGACGCCAGGGGAGGCTCTCGGTGTTCTCCGGGCACGTCGCTCCCCCTCGCACCATTCCCGGGAGCTCCCGGGGCGAGGAGGTGCCGATCTGGGCCGGGTTAAGGCTCCACCTCAGGCGGGTGAAGTTCCACAACTGTTTCCTGCCAACTGCTTCACGTACGTGTTGGAAAAGGACATGGCTCTAAGTTTCAGGAATCACAGTAGTGCGCAGTGGGTACAGCAGGGAGCAAACACTTGTGAAACTCCCGACAGAAGCAGCTCCCAGCCCTTTCTTAAAGCACTTTTTTTTTTTTGTTATTTTTGTTTGCATTCAGGGAAACCGACTGCAGGCTTATTTGATCCAATTTTCTCTTTGCACCATACACATATAAAACATTACAACTCTGTATAAAAGTACAAGTGGTTCTTGTACATCTGAATTATGCAGGAACTATGTGAGCAAATCCTATCAAAATAGCTATTTTTTTTGTGTGTATAAACAGCATTTGTTTTTAGAAAAAACAATACCATAAACTGCAGAATCTGTACAAAAATATAAAATAAATTTGGGCAGCAGTTTCTAAACAGCCATGTAAATGCAACACTTAAAGAGGAGCAGGTTAATGCCTCCAAAAGGCTGAATTGCTAAAGTCAACCTATACAGGGCTAAAATGGTATTGAGATTATCTAAATAATAAAATTTTTTACCTCTTGCCATAAAACTTATAGAAAAAATAGACAAGTATGCACATGCAATTTACAGCTTTCCCCAACATAATCCTTGTGCTTAGCTTTTACCTTTTTTTTTCCTTTTTTTCTTTTTTTTTTTTTGTAATAACATAACATTGTCTACAATACATATTCTTTCCTATACCAGGATATTCGGTCTTCCTTGAGGAACCACTTTAAAAAAAATACATTAGAAGTGGTCATACATGGATGAAGGCACTCCAACTCTGCTCGAAGCAAAAACTAGTGTGATCCTTTTCTTTTCAAAAAAGGCAAGCAAGGATGCATGCACAGTGCTGTGAATCGGGGCTGGGAGGGACTATGGAAATACTACCAAGTGTATATACTGGTACTTAAAATTAAAATTAAAAAAAAACAACAACAACAAAAAAAACCCAACAAAAAACAAAACCAACAGGGAAAAAAAAAAGTTGCTATATCTCTTAATATTTTTAAGACCCAACAAGCACCTCCATGATGTGATCCAGTTCTGTGAGATCCATTTTGAAAGGCTGATTTGGAGTTACTGGTTGACTGCTGTAGGGAGCGAGAGTCTTTAGGAGCTCGTCTGCTGAGACAGGAGCCATTTTTGAGGCGGCCCCCGTGGCAGACGTGCAGGGGTCAAAATCATACATGGACGTATCAATGTCAGCGAACAGAATGTCATCCAGGGTCAAGTCTGTGAGGAAACCTGTGGAAGCTGTGATCTCAAAGTTGCCAGGCAGGGGGTCCATGAGTTTGGGCTCAGCCGTTCTGCTCTCCGGGAGCCCCTCGGGCTTGTGACCGTTGGACTGGCTGGGCTGGGCTTTAGAGTCGCCGGCTGCCGGCTCAGCTGCTACTGCCTCTGCGGAGGTAGGTGCTGGACAAAGCTCCTCGATTTCATCCAAGGCTGAGGAGAAGCTGTCCTTGACTGCTTGGAGAGCAGGAGGTGGCGGCTTGGCGGCACCGTCGTGCTGGACAGCCGGGGAAGTGCAAAAAGTGTCGTCCTCGAGCAAAGAGGCCGGGGTGAGGCAGGACTCCAGGGGCATGGTGCTGACCAGGTCTGCAGGGAGCAGGGGCGCCGAGGCCAGGTGGCTGAAGGCCGGCTGAGCCTCGCGGAAGTTGTCGCTGAGAGGGTCGGCGGGCTGCGAGGCGGCCACGAACATGGGCCTCAAGCTGCCTTCTTGTTTGAGTTCTTCCTGGATTCGCCTCAGCATGTTGTTGATCAAAACTGTCTTTTGCAAGCTCGGCTCGGTTAATGGCCTGTGGTTGTAAAGTTTCATGAGGGAAATGTTGAAGATAGTCTGGCGCTGTAAGGTGTAAGACACCTTAGAGGGACCGTCGGTGGGAGACACCACTTTGCCTTCCAACCCATCTTCATGCTCGTCAAACTTCCGCTTTCCTCCTTTCCCCAACATATATCTGCAAGGGAAGAGAGGAGGCTGATGAAGGCAGCAAAGCAGGTGCACGTCTGTCCCCATCAATAACTCGGCCTTGGCCCACAGCAGCAGCCACCCTCATGCAGGTCCATCCGTGTTTAGGCATGGCTGTGCTGGTAAATTCCAAGCAGGAATTCAGACAGCACCTACAATACTCAAGATCTGGCATGCTTGGCCAGATTTCCCCTTCTTTACATTAAGCAAACACCTGTCCATGGAAGCACAAGCCACAGGCACTGTACTGAACGTTCCCTCACGTTCCCTGACTGAGGCAGTGCTATGCCTGGGAATGTAAAGGTAAAGCATCGAGGTTCTCACAATGAATTTCCTCTTTTTATTCAAAAGTGTGTTCACGGGGGAAGGGAAGTGAGGCTCAAGCAATTGTGTGTTGGGAGAAACTTCCCCACTGAGGTTGGGAGATGCAGCCCTTTGGTACGCCAGGATATACACATATGAGTTTATTTAGCTGATCATCTAAGGACTCAACTACCAGAGCAGGAAATGCAGTTATTATATTCAGAATTAGATAAATTACTGATGAAGAAAAAAATCTGTCAAGTCTTTTAGTCTAATCCCCAAGACCACTCTCTGCACTACACTCTGCTGCTGGTCAGATGGCAGATTTTGAAGGAAATAAAAGGGGATTTTACCAAAATTGCCCCGCATTATAAATAATTTCTGAGCTAAGATTAAGTAGGGCAGTTTAGTCCCCAGTGCCATTTCTTCTAGGATGTTTCAAAGCACCTGGAAATGCTCCCTCTACACAGCACAGTCCCAACCTCATTTTGTCACCATTATTTTTTGTGACACAAAGATCTCCCCCAAACACAGAGGAATGAAGGAGTCACTGTGACAGTAGCACGATCTGACGTGATGCTCTCTTATTTTCCCAGGTAGAGTGGTGAGGTGCTGGAGCTCTAACCCACTCACTCTCTTTTAATATGCTCACAAGCAGTTCCCTGTTCATTCCTGCCTCCCTCCCTCTGTTTAACAAATTCTTCTAGCATGAAGAATTCTGCCTTGTTTAAAGAGAAAAAAAAAAAGTGGAAGAGACTTTCTGGCCATAGGTACCCAGAAAGAAGTTACAACAGCCATACAGATTTTTATCCCAGACCTGACCCTTCTCACATTATGCAGCTATCATCTGGGAGACAGAATTTGCCTTCCTTATTTGAGTACAATTCCCAATCCTCCCAGTGGGATTAGTGCCTGCAAGACAACTGCACTTGGCAGGTCTAGCACAGTTTGATGGTCACACACCAGTTTAGCAGACAGACAACATTGTTAAACACCACCAAAAGTGACTGACAAACATTTAAGAGCAAAGAGACCTTTGGAAAGCAGAAGAGAGGGCAAAGGAAGTCAGGATTTCAGTGCTACAAGAGCTTCAGAAAGCATTTGCTGGGTGGTAAATCCAAAACCAGATGGGTGAAGTGAGCCTCTTCTGTTAAAAATAAGTCCCAAATCCAGATAATTTTCTAGCATATTATGCAATTAAATAGAGAAAGGTGGGGTGAGGGAGCAGGCTGAGCAGAGCTGAGGAACAGGTAGGCTGCCATCCAAGCTCCTTGGCCAGCCACCAGCAATTCCTGCGCCTGGAATCTCGGCTGAACAAAACCTCTGAAATTTAGCACTACTGCTGAAAGTCTGGTTTTTCTCTGCTCCCTAGTGTCACTTCCATGGACTGCTCTGGAGCTGTGCACGTGCGTTTGGGGTGCAAGCTGGGGGGCTTTGCTATCCCAGTGTTCACAGTAGACATGTTTCCTTTCACTTCAGACAGATAAGAGCAAGAAAGGGAGGAATGGGCTAGCAAGAATTAAAAATCCTCCCCGATTCCAGCACGTTTTTAAACCAGCAAGGGGTTAGGAGGAGAGTTAGCAGCTTTCCATCCCTTCCTGCTATCTCCTCCCCCTGAAAAAAGACAGACTCTGTCCTAAAGACATACCAGTGCTCCTTCCACAATGCTCTATTTAAAGAAGACATTTTTAAATGGCTTGGGGACTAGAAGAGTTTGTAGTTTGTCAGCCTCTGCCGGGAAGGTATAAAAACATTCACTGCACAAAGCAAACCTTTTCCCCCATGATAAAGAAAACAGCCCAGGCTCCGTTCCCTGCGCTCAGTTATTCATCATTGCCAGGTGACGCTGCCAAGCATTTCCAGCTCACCCAACCGAGCCCGTTTCCACCCAAGACTGAGGTGCTGGTAGCAAACACATTTTTAAAGCTGATCAGTGAGAAACTGTGGGATCATCACCGAGTAAATACTACGATAACCGCGCGACGTCATTTTCCAGGAAGCTCAGAGACCATTCAAGGTTTCCTGTATGTGTGACTGTCAAGCTCTCGCATCTCACTCCATCTTCACTGAGCTTGATTCAGAGCTTGCCCTTTTAAAAGATAAAATAGATCAGGCAACTCCCAGCCTCACCTACTAGCTTTTCAGCACAGCTTTCAGTTTCCTTTTTCCCCACTGATACTCTCTGAAGAGGGTTTAACCCCTAAAGCACCAAAGCAGGATGTCAGCCTGAGCATGGGGGTTTTATTCCACCTAGGAGAGGGCTCAAATAAGCACTGCTAGATTCTTGGCTTTATAAAGTTTTATTTTATCCCCTTCTCCTCTGGCGTGCCAACGGAAATTGTAAAGAATGGTTTTCTCCAGTTTCCATAAATCACTTCATTCATGCCAAGCGAAGCAAGGAGGTGATGTTTTTTTAGACCAACTGATAGAGTTGGTACAACCAGACATGCCTGGGGGCTTGCAAGACTTTCTCTGGCTCTTCATAAAGGAATTTCATAGTTTCTGACCACCAAAGCTTAAGACAAGGTTGCCCGCTTGTTCTTTGCAGTTCAAGCCATCTCTTCCCACCTTCAACCAACCTGTTTCATGCCTGGATTAAAGGGATCAGTGTTGTATGTCTTAAGGTACTGGATAACATTTAAAAAAGGAAAAGGATGCTGTACAATACCAACATTTGACCTGAATAAGTTCAGTCCAACTCAAAAAACTTTGCTCCTAACCTTTCCAGCCAAACCTCCTGCTGGGAAAACAAAAATGCCAAACTTGAAAGATCAGCTTGACCAAAGATCAGTACAAAATGAGACAAAATGAGACACCATCCCAGGTGGCAAAAGAGAGTTGTCCAACCAAGTAATACAGCTGTGACAAGGGTAGCCAGACAACACCAACCCACCCAAGTGCAGCGCTGCACAGGCAGAGGTAAAGGGTAACGTTCATGGAAGATCTTTCACGCATCTATTTTGGCTGAGCAGCAGCCAGATGTATTTCTGCTGCATTTCCACCCGTTTGCTAAGCATAATTTTGAGGCCAAGTGTTAAGAGTTGAGATTGGACATCACTTTGTTGCTGTTGTAATAAAGGGTGTTGCAGGGTTTTGGTCTGCAAGTGAGTTTTCAATGTTTCTGAGGTATGTGGAACTAGAAAGTTGAAGAAAGAAAATGGAAAACCTGCATCTTTCTGGGGATTGGGGAGGGGGAAGTTACTTGGAGATCTTCCCCAATATTATCTACCAGTTGGCTTCAGCTCTGGAAGACCCAGAACCAAAAGCAAAACCATTGTTGCTGAGAAAGATTCCACTTGCTTTTTTGCCCATTTAGGGTGATTGCATGCGCCTCAGCGCCAGAGAAACCCCAGCATTGTTTGGGAGTTGTCTTTTCTTAATTGAAAAACAAAAGTAGTGTATTTTTTTCTCTCATTTGCGTGTCGTTTAGCTTCCTTTTATTGGCTCTGCACGCTCTTCAGACAGAGCTGGAAAGAAATGCAGTTGGGGCTCAGTAGAAGAGATAATCAGCCTGGAGGGGATGGTTCTCTGGAGTCAACCCTCATCGATTAAACACAGAAGAGCTTGTGCAATGCCTGTGTCTCTGAGCCCACTTAGTGATGAATCCTTTGCTCTCCAGAGGACAGGGGTATGTGTAGATTGTGAGAGGAGCACTGTGTTGTTTATTGATTGTGCTTCGGACACTTTGACACCACCGGACTATTTCTCAAGTCTTTAAAAATTGGCACTTTGGCACAGAAAAGTACCAGGTACGTAAAAACTGAGAGGAAAAAGTGATTTTGCTCACCCAATAATAAAAATAACCTTTAATTTTAATTTCCAGAGACTTTGAACAATTAAGTTTGAAATACCTCTCAAGGCTGAGGGCTCATCTTGGAAATCAATTCTACAATCTACTAGGCCCTCCCTGCTCATCGAGACAGACAGGAAGGGAAAAAAAGGAGGAACTGAACCCCAAGAGGAACAGCGGAAAAGGATTTTTAAGAAGTCACATTTCTACTCACAGATTTACCCCACCCCCTCAGCCAGTGTAGAGGATGCACAGCTTAAATAGAGCTGAGGTTACCTTTAGAACAAACATCACGCTGCTCAAAAAGGTAAAAGCATCAAATCCCCGAGTCCACAGGCAACCATTCCCCTCCAGGCAGCCAAACACAGGTGTGAACCACAGAGGCTTGTGTGAGAAGAGGAGTCTAAAGCAGGACCAGTTCCCTTCTGAAATCTTGGGTAATTAAAACCACAGGGAGGTAAAAAAGGAGAGAGAAAGAAAACGGCAACTTGAGGGAATTAAAATAAAATGCTACTTCACATGCGTGCATGAAAAAAAACCAACAAAACCCCACAACACAAAAGCTCCCCATAAAAGCCCCCCAAAGTGCAATGAGAGCACTGAATTTGTACACTTCATTCCCCTGAGTTTCACAAACCTCAGATGTAAGTGACCCTCACCAGGTTTTCTTGGAGAACCTATCCAGTGAATTATGGAAGTGTTCTGTGTCACTTCTGGCACACGGAATATAATTTTCCTCTCCTCCATCCTTCACTCCTCATCCTTGAGGGTTCCACTGGTTGTGTCCTGGCCCAATGGTAGTCAATGGGTGTTTTGTTACTGACTTCAGCAGAATCAGGATTTGGCACAGAGAGCTGCAGGACCAAAATAAAAAGGCTTTTTATGCCAACTGGGTTCAACTGGCAAGACAAGGGGCAGATCCTCTGAGCTAACAGAGGCAGGTTGAGCTGCTGAGAGCTATTTCAGTGCTGCTGGACCCAGCCTGAGGGACCACCTGAACTTGTAACCAGTCTCCACAACTTCAAAGTATCTGTCCCCTAGAGCTAGCGTGGTAAAGCAGTAAACCTCTCTCTCCCTGTCTCTGTTTCCACAGCAAGAGAGAGAGAGAGAGTGGACACAACTGTAGAAGACCCCTTAGGGCAGGATCATGGGCTCACCCACTACAGAATGATGTTCCTTGACCGGCAGGATCCTGGCAGAGCACAGAGTGTGGAGCTCAGCAGGTGGAAGCCCAGACATCTGAGAGCACTGGCACCCTCCCTTCCACTCAAAGTTACAAAGGAAAAGCAGAGGGGAAGGCCAGGATAAACCTGGCAGCTTCTCCCAGCCTTGCTCAAAACAAGGGGGAAAAAGCTGCACAGCCCAGATGTCCCAGGTTTAACTCCAGGACTGCAGCAAACAAGCAACATGGACTTTCAGAGGCAACAGGCAGAGCTGGATGGAAATCACCCCTCCCTGGGGATTTCATGCACTGACACCAGAGTGTTTAAGGCTGGCACGGCAGCATCCCCGGGAGCTGGGACAGCCTGTTCCATGCCGAGCTGCACGGCCACGCTCCCTGTGCTGCAGCTGGCCTGCAGGGTGTGAACCGACCAGTCGGGATGGGAGGGGGAGTGTGGAGGGGGGGGCTGTTCTTTTTTTTTTTTTTTTTTTTCCCTCCACTAGGCTGCTTTCTCGGGATCTGATGCACTTTTTACATGTTTTTTATGTGTTTTGACAGTGTGCTGCATCCGTGTTGCCTGGCTAAAGAGGACTCCTGACAACACTGCCTGGTAAGAATTGTGTCTTGTGTCACATGTGAGTTAGGAAACAAATCCCACAACCCCCAAAGAGAGGCAGAGGGAATGGAGCTGTGCAGGGGGTTTCTGTCCTCTCCAGAGCCAGTGCTCAGACATTCCATATTTACAAGGTTTGTTTTCCCTGACACATTTTACATTAATTCTGGCTGCCCATTTTTATTTTTTTTTTTTAAACTAAGTGAGGTTTAATAAGCACTTACAAAACTCTCCTTTAGAGTATATAAAAAAATTGGCCTCCTGGGCAGCTCTCTGCTTCCAGAGAGTACAGGGGATTGTTTTTATGTTTGCAAGTCTTCACTGCAAGGCTGTCAGTGCCAGCAGTAACTGTAAGTGGCAGGTATTTCTCACACATATTTTACAGGGACCTAACTATTCCCATCTCCTGTGGTGGATGGATAAACCTCAGCTTTCCAGCTGAAAACAGAGAAGCAAGTAAAGCTCCTCAGCACCTCACTCCTGCATTTAGCAAGAAAAGCAGATTGTCTCTTCCTACAGAAACACAGCCTTAGCCCCTTGTTTTAGGCACTTCACACAGAGTGAAGACTGAGTGAAGAGCAGCTAGCAAGCTGACAGAGGTCTTTTCTCC
This sequence comes from Illadopsis cleaveri, assembly GCA_013399915.1. Lineage (NCBI taxonomy): Eukaryota > Metazoa > Chordata > Aves > Passeriformes > Timaliidae > Illadopsis > Illadopsis cleaveri. The sequence continues at coordinate 53,435 of VXBB01017066.1, forward strand.
TCTCCAGTTAAAATTAAAATAAGAAGGAAAACCATAATGGGTGACTGTTAGAGGCTGATCTAAGTAGAATTTATTTAGGGACCGTGCAAGGAAACCTCTGGCAAACAGGAGACAACAGAGGAAGCTCAGACTCTCATTTGAGAAGCATCTGAAGCCGTGCAGGTCTCACGGGGTTTGCCTTTGATACTCAGAGCCTGGAGTCCCCAGGTCCCCGAAGGAGTGTCCATGTTAATCAGAAAGTAAGGTGAAGCCTTCCCCAGCAAATAAGCAATGCAATTATAAAGCCAGTCAATAGTGTAACGCCAGCCAACGTGTTCCAGCGATATTTTGAAACTGTAATCTGATCCTACTGTTTCCATCCTCGTGCCTTGCCTGCTCTCCCTTGTTGCATACTGTACTATTTGAGGCCCAGAGGGCAAAGCAAGCTCTCGCTGTTTGTTCATGATCAGAAACTGCATTTGGAGCGGGAGCTCTGTGTGTGCCGCCCACACCACTTTCCTCAGAGTTTCTTAAACTTGCAGCCCGCCGGAGCCCTGCTAGAGGGATGTCTGCAAAACAACCAAAAACACAAACTCCACTTCTGCCTTCAGTTTGCAGCTCCTTTTCACCGCGCTAAAAAAAGGCAAAGCCGCAGTCTAAGGCAATCTCTGACTCTGCAGTGTGTTAAGCCTTGCAGGAAACATATGCTTCTATTAAACTGGAAACAGTTTCTAATGCTGTCAGTTTGCTAAATGTAACACGTTCCCCTGGAAGAAGTGGAGCAGTTTTAATGTTTTTGACTAACTGCACACATCCAAACAGAGTACGTCTGATAAAGCTGGAATGGGCTGCAATAAATATAGCTTAGAATAAATTACAGCCTCATTAAGTAATTGTTTGGAAAAAGGACAGCAGGTTTTCTAGATTATAGCCATGTTATTAAGGGTGTTTATAATATGAGGAATTCTATCAGGGTAGCAGAAGTTAATGCAAGTTTAAATCAGAGGAGCACTTGTTAGCTTGTTAAAGCATTAAAGACTGCCCTGGCAGAAGCAGAAGGTGGACAAGACCGCACAGGTTCTGAGCATGGAAAGGCAGCAAGGCACACTGCAAACCACTGTGAGGCTGAAGGCAAGAGCAAAAGCCCTGAGCAACTCTGAGAGCTCCTTTTCAGTGCAAAGCAAGAGGGAGGATATACCTGGGTAACACATCAGGGTGGAAAAACATTTATTCAATATTCACATACAGGAAGGCAGTTATCTTTACTGGGGAAAAAAATAGAACGGGTTTGGATTGCCCAGCAGAACTAATTTTCATCCCAAAGATCTCAAAGCCAAAACGTCAATCCTCACATGTTCTGCTTTAGACAGGACTTCCCATGTGCTTCCTTATAAAACAGTGCCCAGAAGATGCAAACAAGCCCCCAGCCTGCCCTTTTTTGGTCTCGTCCTTAACTGGAAGCTTTAGGAATCACACTGTCTTTGATTGCCAATGCTGCCACAGCTTTTCACAGGTCTGCTGCAGACATGGCTCTGCTGACCACCAACCACCTGCTTTGTGCCAGATCAGGGTGGAGGAGTCCCCCACTTCCCACTACCAGGAGATGCTTTGTTAGGGTTACCTGCTGAGGGGAGAGATTTTCCAGACGATGGCAAAGCTGCCCTCATCTCAGGTCACCTCAGTGTCAAATCTCCTTTACATCCTTTCCCAGGATGGCTGCATACACAGTTTACCCACAACAGTGTCTGAGCCACCACCAGGAGCCTCCTCCCTGGGGTTCAGCTAAGCTGGGCTCTGTGCTTCAAACAGCCACCAAAAAGAGCTGGGCTGAGGCTGTTTTGGAATTTGGGCCTCTAAGTGGAAGTGTTAAGGAACACTTAACACCTGGCCAGGCCTGCCAATTGTGGATTGGGTTCTATCATGTGAAGACATGGGCTCAGCTGAAGGACCAGGAGCTGCTTTACACACCTGGGCATCAGCAGCAGGAAATCAGAGCTGCAGTAAAGCAAACCAGCCACAGCACTGGGCCAGATCCTCTGACTTTACTACGTGATTAGCTGATTACTCAGCAGACTCTGCTTGTTGTCACCCGAAAAACATTCGAGGGCTTCTACACACAAGCCTCCCTGGGATCAGCCAAGAAGCTCTTCCAGCTCCACACCACTGTTTCTTCCCACAAGTGCAGCACTCCAGGCCTCCTTGCATGGAAGCAGGAGGTGCTGGTCCCACAGGCAGGCCCACAACACCACAAATTCCCCGTGTCAGTGGGCAAGGAGCCACGCTGGAGCCAGTGCACACAGCTCCACGCTGGGAGAACCAGAGCCATCTCCTCAAGAGGTGGAGCAGCAGCAATTAAGATGGCTGTGCACTGCTCCAGGGCCCAATTCAGCCAAGACTGCCTTCCATTCCTTCCCACTGCAGAGCCAGCAGGCTTAAAAAAGAGACACCTCGCTCGTAAACGAAATTCAAAACAATCTGAAAGAGCTAGCAGAAAGTGACACAGGCTGGGAAACACACACACACACACAGACACACACACTCCCTTTTCACTGCTAAAATTACACGCCTGTAATGACAAGATGCTACTGGTCAGGCTCTAAGGGAGAATGATGAAATAGCCAGGCAGGCTGTGCATCCCTCCTCCCCTGCACTGGCGCAGGGAACAATGGAATTACGGCACCGTCGTGTTGTATTGTACCAGACATCTCTATTGGCACGCACGTGGCCGAGGGCTGCCTGGTATTTTTAGTGTACATGTAGGGACTGAGCACTGCAGAGCCATCTCCACTGGACCTGTGCAATTCCTGCAAAGGTTAATGAGAATTGTGCTTGCACCCATGAGAGATGAGACCCCCTTCGTGGATAATGAGGGAGAGAGTTTATCTCACCCATGTATAATTACTTTGTTTGAATCTTTTCCCCAATGATACCTTGTTTTTCCCCCTTGTCACAGACCCTTAATAAACACATGGTGGGTAGTGGGGGGGGGGAGGAACCCCCACACTGCTGAAAGAACTGAATGGTTCACCAAAAAGTAGGTTATTGCTCTGAAAACAGTGTTGAATAAATTATCACAGTCAAACTGAAAAGCAGCGAATGGTAGGAGGGAAGAAGATGAGAAAGGAAAAAAAAAAAAACCAAACAAACCCTGTGAAGAAATATATACTGCAAATGCACCATACAAATCCCAGCAATGACAAGTCATTTTAGCTTCTGGCCTGCAGATTTTATTTGCTAACCAGTTTCGCACTACTGAGAGTTAGGAGAAAAGAAAGGTGTTTCCCTGGCATTTTTGAATGTAGCTTAAACAGCACATGAGTTGTTTTCACCGTTTTTGCTTAAATGAAATGAAAGCAACTTTGCAAACAATACATCCTATGTAAAAGAACCCACTCACCCTGCAAGTTTCTCTTAAAGAGGTGAAAAAGTTGTTGGACATTTCTCTACCACCAGTGAAAACAAAACAAATTTTTTTTAAAAAAAAAGGTAGTTGAAATTTGACAGGAAAGTTTACTCGGATGGTATTAAAATGATGTTGGACAAGGTGATAACTGCTGGCCTTTCAGCCCAGTGCACTAAAGCTCTTGCATTTGTTGAAATACAGCATATGTTTCCATGTCCTACACAGGAGCCCTCTGAAAACTGATTAAAGGGAACTTTGGCCAGCCTTGAACTATTCTCAACCTGCAATAGCGATGAGTTGGAGATGAAAGAGATTCCATTTTTCGTGACACCTGCTTGATTTAACAATAAAAAGTACTAGACCAAGGTGATGCTCTTTAAAACAGCCACCTTGGGACCCATGTCTCTTCCATGTGGAGTAATTTAAACATTTTCAAGTAAATCATTTAAACTTAGATGGGGACACCCTTTTAACAGCATATTTTGACAACATGTGTATTAAGGCTGTATTTTGAAGCACATTTAGGGCAGGTTAATTAACACAGAACAAAGAAACTTAACCACAAACTAAGATTTTGGAAATTGGAAGCGGGAAATACAGAAGGAGAACAGCTCAGGAAACAGAATGTCCGAAACTTTATTTCATATTCAGCCAGGCACAACCCATTCACCTCACCCATGACAGCATTACACTGGTTTTCCCCACAATTAAAAGAAAAATCCTCATCCAGGCACACATATATCACGTGTGTCCCCCTGCCAGCAAGGGGAAGCAGAGCAGTGACAGGAAGCTTGACACTGTGTGTCACACACAGAGAAAATATTCTCTCTCTTGTATTCATTCACCAGCTATTTGTGGAACGCTTTAGCTAGGGAAGGAAAGTGGAAGGGCTGTTTAAAAGGGTTTTTTATCCTGCTGTTTCCAAACAGATGGAAAAGGAGGGGGGAAGGGGGAGCCAGCAGGGTTACCCAAGCAGGTTATTGGACCCCTGGGACAGCCAGCATGGAAGTACCCTGGTCAAAATTCCCTGCAGGCTTCTAAAGCCTAAGGCACTGCCCCAACACAGGGCCAGGAGCAGGCACAAGACCTGACCTGCAGCAAATCAGGCCATGCCAAAAGTGCTGAAATAGAGTGGCTTGTCTCACACAAGGCCCACAGAGCAGTGAGAAAGTAAAATGTAACCACCACTGTTCAAAAAAAACACTGTGGTTTGCACACAAACGCCAGTCTCCTATCTTGATGGAATGTGTGTTTGAAAAATATGCAAATGATATTCATGCACGTGGACCTGTACCTACTAAAGGCTTTTTTTTTTCCAAGGGAGAAAGAGAGCCTGTAAAAAACACATGAAAAGTAAAGTTGGCGGAGGCACCGGAAGATGACGATGATGTATTTCTGAATGAGGATTTAAAACTTCATTTTGCAGCTACCTGAAGTTAAGACAAAGCTGCCTTTAGGCATCTCAAACTAGTCAGACCTGCTACAGCAGTTGCACAGTCTGCTTCAAATATGCCCTCCACGCTCCTTCCAACCTCCACCCCGACATATATCCGCATAGTTTGCCTCCAACTAAGGGTGGTTCTTGCTCTAGAGCAGTTCACTCAACCTTATTGCCTGCCTGGCACGACAGGAGGGGTTTTTTTAAGACTAATGTTACAGGCTACTATAAGAAACTGTATGAAAACAGCCAATAATTGTCACATTTCCATTAAAGGTGTGTGTGGTTCAAACAGTACGAGGGTTTCTGGGGTGGGGTGGAGAATCTGGGATCAAGAAAAGAGTTTTTAATTGTTACATCTGAGGAAGTATCAGGGCAAGTTTAGATCTTTCCACCAGTTCAGGGCTCCTTGAAAAAGGGAACTTCTTTTTTCTGCTACTTCTATATACTGCCCAGTTTTCAAAATAACGTTAAAAGAAAACAACCCACATTTTGAACTCTTCTCTCTGTATTCTACTATATTAAGAATTCAATTTTTATTCTAACTTCACTGGAAACAAACTGTCAGATGAAATCCAACACACCTTACTGGTGTTAAAGCAGAGTAAACAGGTTTTGGCTCCTAATAATTACACAGACTGAGACTCATGTCATTCAATGCCACTTAAAACTCAATTCCAGAGTGATATTAAGGAGAAATTTGCCTTTAGAACCACTGGTACTCAAAACACTGATCATGTTATACAGATTGGGAACTTCTGATGTTCTATGGCAACAGCTCTGATTTCCTGATTTTCTGTCCCAAGCTGAGGAGGGTACCAAAACTGGGCCCTCATTTGAAGAACAGTGGTCTGACCTTGCCTAATGCAGGGCTCTGAGCATGGTTTTAATTTCACTGCAGCAGCCTGAATCCAGTGTCACTCTGATGTGGTGGTGGCTGCTGTCTCACCTGAGCTAGATGAGCCTCACCCTCAAAGAAGGGACACGTAAAAACCAAAAACTTGCTCTCTGGTGACTTGACAGTTTCTTTGGCCCTTTCAAGCCTTCCCACTCCTATTCACAGCTTAAAACCCTTCCTGAAGGCCCATGAGGCTGCACCCAACGCCCCTGGAGACTGCCCCAGCTCTCCCTTGGAAATGCCCCTTGAATCAGGTCTTCCCCACCCCAAAAATCCCCTTTGAGTGGAAGGAATGTCCCAGCCAGCACTTCTTCACAGCTCCTCCTGGCCACTTGGCAATGACACCCAGCCTCTGACAGGTTCACCAGGAGCCATCAGTGAGGCAAACACAGTTTAATACCCACACAGCCAAGAGACAGGGCAGGGACCCTCCTGTGACACACACCAGCCTGTTTCTCCCACCAAACCTCAGCTGTCCCCCAGCCACACATTTCCTTTGGAGCTCAGCTTGGGCTCCACTTCAGCACACCCAAGAGAGCAGTGTTAGCACAGCACTGACAGGCCTTGCATTCCCCACTCGTGTTGAACAGCCAAGCATTGTTATCTTATTTTTGTTATAGTGTTTGCACTGGTAATGCTGAACAAACCTGAAGCCTCCACTACAGCAAACACAAGAATTGACTCTGTTTATAAAAGAATAAAAGAACTCACGCATGTTGAGAGTCCCTCTCAGTTTATAGAAAACAGGCATCTCTGCATGACAGCAGTTTCTCTGACTGATGAAAGTTTAGCAATCAAAAGAAGTGGCAGAAAACATGCAATTATATACCCCTGAAGAAAATGAGTGCTGTGCTCAGATTGGCAAATTTCACCTTCCACAAACCATTAATTAGCAAAAGATTCATCAAGACTAAAGATCTGTGCCTAGTGCCAACCTGCTTACATTGAAGCTGGACCTTGCTCTCTCCTTTGAAACTCTCCTGATCTTTGGACTTGGTAACTGAAAGCTGCTATTTCTGGCACTGATTCGTGTGCATGTTAAGGAACCACTGCAACTGGAGCTGTCTCCTTGTGAGCCATTTACACCATAGAGCTGAGTTAAAAGGAGGTGTCTCTCTTGCTACTTGGCCCTTAGAAGAAGTAGATCACCAGAAGACTACTCGCATTTTCAAAGTACTGCATTCTCCTTGTTTTGACAGATTACACTTTAAGATGTTACATAAAAGCAAAAATAGTCACAAATACTTTGGATCACCTGTCTAGTGTTAGCACTGCCAGAGATGAACTGTGCCAGGAGTGCTTTACATCAGTGTGAAAAAAGTCAGAGTTCCTAAAAAAAAAATGTTTTCCCAATGAAATATTTATTGAAAAAATAAAAGCAGCTTGTGTGAACGATGGCAAGATCCTTCCAACTAGATAGCACATAAAATCTGCTGTACTTCATGGAAGTTAAAAAAATACATTTTGAATATGAAGTTTGAGTGTTTCCTTGCTATTAGGACATTATCTCAAAGTCCTTGATGCCTCTCAGGCAGACAATTTGAGCACTTGATATATTTATGTTATTATTTCCCCTGTGAAACTCTTCATTTCATCTTTCCCATTAAAAAGAGCAGGTGTATAAAGGAACACAATTACAACTCTTAATAAATCAGCACCTACAGATGTATTTAATGCTCTTTAAGACTCCTTCATCTACAGACAAAACCTGAAGGACCTATGGCTATCAAGTTTCTTTTTGTTTGTTTTCAATCAGCTTCAGAGAAAAAGAAATCAGCTTGAGGAAAATCAAAGCAGTGTTTTAATATGCACAAAGTCTAGCTTCGTTCCTCAGCAGTCCAATCCAGTTCCTGCAGAAAAGGAGTGGGTGGCTGCTGCTACCAACTCAAATGGAAACAGGATCAGGCACGAGAGGAGGAATATCTGGAGCTGTTACATTGGATGCTGGAATACTTGCCTGAACAATGGGAGTATTCCAAAGGACCCGCTCTCAAAGGATATCAAAGGATACCTGTCCAGCAGCACAAACTCCTAATCCTCCTCCTATCTCTACCACCACCACCGGTTCATTATGTTAAACAGAGCCCAAAGACACCATCCTATTATGTAAAAATGCATGCATTTTAACTTCAGCCAGAAAGGGCTACTTTCAACTTACCCTGCTAAATCAGTTGGCTAATTTCTATAGCAATCATTTCAAAGAAAACACAATTCATTTTTATAGTTTGTTGTACCATGTGAAAGCTTCCTGTGCCCTCAGATGCAAACTGAGGTGCCTCTGTCAATTTTGTACCCTGTGAGAAGCCTGTAAAACACAGGAACCTTCACTTGTGCAGATGCATCCTTAAAATTATCAGAATTAAAAGAGGTAGAAAGCGTTGTTTGAACTCACACATATAGCAAGCGTTCACTCATTTGAGAGACACAAACACAAAACTGATGCTCGGGGCAGCCAAGCCCTCTCCCACCGTTGTTTGAGCCACAGTGCATCCTAGAGCTGCCAAATCCAGCACCCACTGACGAGAGTCACCCTGATGACTGCACCGGATGAAAAAGCCTGGATTTCCCAGCTCCCGGGAGCCTTGCATCTGTCTGAGCACACGCCGCCACACGCAACAGCTCTGGCGTGCTGCACTCAAGTTCGGGTAAAGAAGCTGTCAGCCCCCACCCCGGATGGAGACAAAATGGGCAGATTCGCTTTATTTTACACCGGCAGCTGACCCGCGGCTGTAAATCAGCCACCAAGGGGCCCACTGGACAGCACACAAGCCCCTCCATAGATTTCCAGCTGAAGTGGCCCTGGGTTTTCCAGCTGTGTTTCACAAAACGCAAGAAATGACAGCAGGTAACTGTACTCCTATTTTCATGCTTAGGAAGAACTTATTTTTCCAGATCCTGATGTGAGCAAAGCAGCCAACGCTCTAAATCAAAGTGGCACGGCAAAAGCATTTTTTTTTCCAAGCGTTCATCCACCCCGAAGAAAATCCTAATAAATATACATTTTTTTGCCGTCGCTTCCAAAAGACGAACCATCTTACTCACAAAATCCCCCCCAGACGCCTGTCTCTCCGTACTGGCGGTGCTCCCAAGGAAGACCCATGCGCGCTATTGCTCAGGGAAAAGACAGGCTAATCCCCTGCCCTAACACCAACCCCTGAAAAGGGCCAGGCAGCGGGGCCAGCCGGGTCCTGCCCAGCCATATGTCAGCTTTGCTACAGCGGAGTGAAAGTCTCCCCCAGGCCCTTTTAGCTCTCCCGGCAGTACGGCACGCACTTTTCGGGGTTCCCCGAAGCCCCGGCTCTTGCTGGGAGAACGGAGCCAGGCTGCAGCCCCCGGCTCCAGGGGCTCCCCGGCGCACACGCGAACTTACCGCGGTGGCGCGGCTCTCCTGGCGTCGGAGGGAGCCCGGCTCCGGAGAGCACAACCGGCCGCGCTACCGGGGCCGGCACAGCCACCTCGACGAAAAAAGTATATTCCAGCTACCCGCAGCACCTGCTTCGGCTCGGGATCCCCCCGCACCGGCGGGGGAGGGGGCGTATTTTAAGGTCAACTCCGCGGCTCTCCCTCCTCTGCTCATCTCAGCGCGAACCTCCCCCCTCAACCCGGAGGAGAGGGGGAGGATNNNNCCCGCTCTCCGGTTCCCCGCGCTGCCCACGCGTGCCCCGGCCCCGGGCGGGCGGCGCGGCCCCCGCAGCTTCCCCGGGGAGCGCCGGGCCGGCACAAAGACGGGTGCCAGCGCTCCCCGACCGCAAATATGACAAGTATCCCTGCTATCCGGTGGCGAGGATCCGGCCGGGACACGGGGCTCTGAGAGCCCTGCTCCCCGCGCGGGGCTGGCCCCGAATTGTCCCGGTACAACCCAAAATTCTCCCCCCCAGCACCTCCGGTCAAGCAGGGCGAGGGCGAGGAGGGGATGTGGAGAAAGCCCGGAGCGCTGCCGGTCTCCCCCCGCCCCGGGACCTCACCTGGGAGCCGAGGGAGGCGGCGGCCCCCGTCCGTGGAATCCTCGCTGCTAATTTGGGCTGTGCAGATACCACCGAAGCACAAAAATGAGGCCGAACGGGGATGTTCCAGCGCGCGAAGACTTGGGGGAAGGACGGAAACGCTCGGCACCAGGCGCTATCTGGAAAGAAGATGATTCTTTTAAGTCACCTCAATTGATTGTATTTCGGAAGGGGCTGTAATCCCAGCCGGCGCTGTTAAAGGCGATTCAAACACCTTACAGTTTTGGCTGTAGCCCCAGCAGGCATCTCAGATCGTTCCGGCCTTTCATGTTTCACTAAACCGGTTGTACTTCGGGACAATAAAGCTTTAAGACCTAATATAAAGGCGATTATTAGTCGCTAATACCATGACTCGTTTAGGTATTATGCTCAAAACGGTCTGTAATGATTTGTGATCAATCAAGATGATGGTCTTGCTAGAAACTAAGTTCCATTTTCAGTTAGAAAACCGGAAAGGAAAAGAAGGATACTTTTAGAAGAAAGGTTTCCTTATCCCGGAAACTGTATCTGACAAAAATTCACAAAGGAAAAACAACACCAAACAATTAAAATAGTGAATCTGCCAAAATAAAAAGAGGCTAAGTGCTGATTTTATGGATCCTTAAAATTAGAATTGAAAAGGTTCCGTCGAATTGATGTTTAAGCACCAGGACTGGCACTTGAGCACTCTGCTGAACTCACTAAAAAGGAAGGAAAGGGCATCAGATCTAAAAAGTGTTTTATTTTGCCGGTTTGGAGGCCTCAGCACACCTTTCCCTTTCCATCCCGGCTATTAGCCATTCCTTTGAGGAGATCCAAGCTCTCTCATCCCTTATCTGTGGCACAGAGTTAGCCCTAAACCAATCTACAAAGCAATTCACGAATCGTTTACTATATTTTGACGAGTGATTTGCGAATTGCCCAGGAACCAGAATCTCCCTGGCTGGATACTTTCCAGCAGCAAGGCACTGAAATTTGGTCCCTTTGCCTGGGGAAACAAGTCTCCCCCTGAAATTACCCTCATCACAATAAAATCACTAAATAAAAGGAAAAAAACCCTTCATTTTCTTTAGGTCCTTTGGGTGCTCAAAAGCCACACAGAATATCTGTAAGATTCGCTGAATTTCAGGGCCCCATTCCGCCCTCCTTTACACCAGATTTGTAACTCAGCGGGATCTGGCCTTGCGCAATTGCGCCGTGGATGCGCCCGGCCGAGCAGCGCCTGCCTTCCGGAGCTCAAAGTCCGCAGCAGGTTTACAATCCCCGTGCCTGGGTGTGTGCACGCTATCGCCGGCACCAGAGGCAGAACCACAAACATTTGCTAAATAAGCAGCTGGGCTCCAGCCCGATATGCACAGCCCTGATCTTGCCGTGTTACGCTGGGCAGTGAAAAGCCCGAGCCCGTGTCACTGGAGTTTTAAACGCTCCTGACTTCGCTTGGTTTGCTCCAATTTTACACCGGCATAAGAAAAAGCTCACCACCCCTTCTGTTTCCTACTGTAACTCTCCCGAGCCTTTCTTGGCAGGAGTTTATAGTCACGCTGTAACTGGGATTGTGCCTCTGAACGCTGCTAGTACAACCTGCATCCACAGTCAAAAGCACTCCCAGCCGAGCATAGGTCACGATAGGAATCGATATGAACAGAGCTCCTTCCTGTGCTCCGTGCACAGCACAGGCTCCGGCGTGGCGGGACCAGGTTGGGCTACCCAAGGAGAATAACCCCGCTGCTGACTGCTCCTCACATGGCCTCACACCTGATTGAGAGAGACCTTTCTGGCCAAGAAACTCAGCTCTGCAGCTCTGGAGCAGCCTGGCCAGAAGGTGCCTGCAAGACCCGAATGCAGTTTGCCCAAACACTTCAATAAGCAGAGGAGAAGCAGCCTGCAAGGGAGCCACAAAATGCTGTGCTAGGAAGTGTGATGGCAGAGGTTTCCAGAGCCTGCAGGAGCAAGAGGGGGGAAAAGTCTGATAGTCTGCAAGGAGGAGCCACCCAAAATGCATCCCATTTCAGAACCAGGCATGCATGGGCTTCCCAGGCAGCAGCAGCAGCACAGGCTTAGTTGTGCAGTCGTAGCCTTCACACAGGCCCTTGAGCTGCTCCCATGTGAAGATGACACAGTGAAAGAGAAGGAGCTGAGCTGTGTCTTTCTGCAGCAGTACCGACCTGACGTGGGCTACAGGCATAGCCTGAGTGCAGCCCTGTCTTCGAGCAAGGATGGTCAAAGCCTGTCTGATTGAGGCCAGGTCTCATGAACATCATTTAAAAACCACCCCTGCATCGAAGATAAATAAATGAACAAGGTAATAAATGAACAAAGAGAAATCAAAGATTGGGAAGAGAGAAACAGACACTGGACTTCATGAATCAATTCATTAGAAACACTACAGACTGCCAGGTAATCTGCCCATCAACACGTGTCCTAATTAGGAAAGAGTGGCAAAGTTTGGTGTGCTGGAATGTTGGCATCCCTTGCATTGTACAAAATAGAGGGAGTGAACTGCTTCCTATGCTTCTAATTGCATCCTTAGCCTTTTCCTTTCTGATTGCAGTATGTACAAATACTACAAGATTTCATCAGGTAACTGTTCAACACAACTTCATTTTCTGCCTGGATGTCTTTGCTTTGGTGCATGCAGGAGCTGGCAGGCAACCACCTAATACTGCCCCCCAGAGCAGACAGCTTTTTGCAAATAAAGACCCCCTCAGCACTGGTAACTTGGGAAAAGCTAAACAAAGGGCATGCCTACAGCCAGAGCTGCTTGTTCCACTCGAGCAGCAAGGCTCTCCTGGGTAAGGAGAAAGCACAGTGCAAGCAAAGGCACGATTAAACACTGCCCACACCTCGTGCCATCTCTGTTCAGGCTCAGCACTGATCTCTCAGAGTAAAGGCCCTTCTCGTGTGAGGCTCAGCCACAAATAAAAACAAGTTCCTCAGTAAAAAACTGGGGTGCTGCATTACTGCAGTCTGCACCTGTACATGAGCAGGAAGGGAGCTGCACCTGGGAGCTGGGCTGCTTTTCTTGGGATTTCAATGGCTTTTTCTTCTTTTTTTGCTGGATTTTGCTGCAACTCTTCCACTCTAACAAGGCTGTCCCCACGTGTCCCAAGGCATAGGAGTCAGTAAAAACCAAAGGAAAGAATGCTCCACCCATTCTCACTCCAGTTTTAGCTCTTTTCCCCCCTTCATTTTCTGCTTTAGTTCATATTTTTCTCCTTTTATGTTTTTGTGGCAGTAGGAGAAACACCATTCCCTAGAATGCATAATATGCTTAATTATCATTCTCGGTTAGTTCTCTAGGAAAAAAAAAAACAACCCTACAGGAGAAATCAGTTTAATTAATGAGTATGACCAAATGCAGCCTTAGTTGTAATGCAGTATCATATATTATATGTCCAGTTGGGCAGTTGATCTTCTTTGGGTAAAATGAACAGCAATGCAAAAAACGAGGGAGCTCATGAATCAATATTCTGAGTGCAGCTAACCCCTTTTGTATAGTTATTCTGAGCTTCCTACAGATTTTGATGACAAGGTCAGTTCCCAAATACTGCTTTTGGCTTTGGTAACACAGGATCAGGCCTGTTCAGTCTAGTAATAGGAAGCTATTGCTTGGCACTACCAAGGGTTTTGCCACATGGTAAATTTGTTAAGTAATTAAGGAAAAAAACCCAACTCTTAACCTCAGGATAGTTCTCAAATAGCCATACCAAATAAAAATCCCCAGTGAGTGTGAAGGACAGGGGTAGCAAGGTTTCATCTAGATTGGTGATTTAGATGTTTTTCAGAAGGGCTACTCTTCACATACTAAATTATTAAGGAAATATTATGGAACAGGATTATCAGGAAAGAAAAAAAAAAAGCAGTGTGCATTAGCTGGCTTAGTCAGAGGAGGTTTTGCTGCATTCCTCATGCACGGAGATGACTCCCTCCCTCTGTAATTCCCTGTGCACTCCCAGTCCTCTGGAGACTGTTGGTGTGCATCATCATCCTTGCTCCAGCTGAAACACTGTCCTCTTGACAGAGGTTTGAGCTGCCTACCACTGCTGTACATCTCCTCACATCATTCTGCCTTTTGATAAAACTCTCTGTTCCTTTCCAAATCGCATTCAGGCTGCAACCCCTGCAAGATGTGCTTCATTCCTGGCCCAGGCCAGACTGTTCACACTGGCACTGCCTGTACAGCACACAGGCTCCTAAAACAGCCTCCCCTTTCCAATCCTGCTTCTTGTGACACAGGGAATTGTACTCTGCACTGAGCTGAGTTTTAAACAATTCCAGGCTGCTTTTCTTTCCCTTTCAAAGCTCACTCTGCAGCCTCTATCAAAAGCACAAGTCATTCTTTCCTGGAATACTTGGTTACTTTTTTGAAGAGAGGCTACGCTGATGTCCTGATATTCATCTCATACCAGGGCCAGTGGATCAAGAGGGGAAAAAAAAATCTGCAGATAAAACCAAAGCCTCTGTTTTAGAGCTGAGGAGAGAATACTTCTAATCAAGAAAAAAAAATAGAAACGGTGGGGGAAAATAGAGAGATGGCCATTCTTCAGGCCTAATTAACCACTGGTGTAAACAGATGTCGCTGCAATCAAGCCAGAAGACTTCGGGCCACCCACCAGTCCTGAGCACAAACCCAACACGAGCCTGGAAATCTGAACAACGTGGGGCTGTCAAACATGCAAAGCCACACACACTTCAGCACAAAGGTCTCCACCGTGCCCCCAATGCTGAGGGAACACCTGCTCCTTGTTCACCAGGGGAGAACAGCTCTACTACTGCTCTGGCTGCACAGAGTAGAAAAAAACCCTTTCCTGAAGCAAAGCTACTCCTACAAAGCTTCCGTGGAGCCACACATTTCTGGAGCACAGATGACCCTCACACTTTTCCTAAGCACTCTTAAAACCTGAGAGAGGCCTGAGTGCATAGGCAGGCTGGAATATGTTTAGCACTGTTCAACCCTGCTCAGATCCCAAAGGCTTGATAGACCCAATGGGGCCACCAGTGGGGTGACCAGAAGCTTCTAGAAGTGGGTGTTCCTGCTGAGATTTCTTGCATTAAAGCATTGTACAACAGTTACAACCAGTTTGAGGCTGGGAGGGCACAATCAAAATGGTGTTGTGACTACAGTGCTGATGTAGGATGTTACACAGCGTTTCAATATGTTATGCAGGACTTAAACCATGTCACTGGAGTTAAACGTGTTTGTGCTCAGATGCACTACCAGAAAAAAAACCAAAACATCAAAAACCAAACCAACGACAAGCTATTTCAATCCTTATTTATATGAAAACACGAGTTAATACATAGACATCTAAATGAATGCACTCACCTATAGCTGCTTTTCCTGGCTGGAATACAACCTGTAAAGCACATTAATGCTCCTACACAGATTTGGGGGCTTGGGCCTATTGTTTAAAACTAGTTTCTGCAGCTTCTTAGAGCCTCTAGATTCAAAGAATGCTTACCAAGATAGAGGCATTTTCAAAGTAATTCAAATTTGCAGTGATAAATCCTTTCTCGGACTGTCCCAGGTGCAAAATTCTTTACAGACGATGTTTATCTGTACTTCTTTCAGACAAAGGTTTCTGAGGGTCTAATTTTAAGCAAATAGTGAGTGACCTACACCACTTCTTTAAAAAAAAATAAAAAAGCAAAAAGCCAAAACCAGCAAACCCCAATAAAACAGAAGTTGAATCTGTGGGGCCAAATTCAGAAGAGGAAGAAAAAAAAAACAACAAAAAAGGAGCTGGCAGAAAACCTAGCACAAGAACATCAAATGTAGCAGCATTAACTCCCACTGCCATTCTGTTCCTCTACAAATAATTGAAGATCATATAGAACTGAACTCATTGAGTCGATGCAGTGAATGCACAAATCTTTCTGGTTTAACCCTTCACAAAAAGTGTAACTCCTTAGATTATGCACAAAGAGGAGATTTAAAAAAAAAAAAAAAAAAGACTGAATGAGTACATCAGATGCTTTTAGTGACTATGCCTGTGGTAATGATTCATTTTGTCTTTCTACATTCCCTAGTGCTAGCACGGCTAAGAGTCAGCAGAAGCTCATACTGTAGATGCAGGTAAACAGACTGTGGGTGATGTCTGCATTTCTTAACTCTACCTAAAACCACCCCATAACCGTCAGAAATGCATTTCATCTTTCTGAAGAAAAAAGGGAACTGCACAAACTAATTTAGGTTCTCCTCTAACCTTTTTTTTTAATGTTCTTCCACTTTAAAGGAAGCTGTTTATTTATAGTGACCATTAGCCAAAGGCTAAAAGAAGTTTACATCTAATTGGTATTCCCAAGCAAGGATGAAACACTAAATCACTGCAAACCCACCCAGCATTTGGGTCCTACCAACAGGACAATGGAAAAAGCTGAAAATCCACCATTTATCATCAGATTCCTCTCCCTTTCACATCTCTTAATGGTCTCTATTCTTCCCCCCTCACAGTGGCTCTGGGGTGCTAATGTCCTTGAAATGTGGCAAGGGTCTGGAAAAGGGGAGGGGCAGCTCTTCTGGCTGGTCACACCCATATGACATAACATGTGTGGGCATGCAGGGATGCAAAAGAAAATAGTAGGGAGAAAAAAAAAAAAGAAAGAAAAACAGAAAAAAGAGATGTCCTGAGCAGGGATGGCATGGAGGTAGGGAAGAAGGTGCTGCATGTGCCATATGGCTCCCTAAAGCCTCTGGTGGTTTTCTCTGACCGCCATAAGCAGGTTGCTCAAACAGTAATAATTATCCCTTTTTATTTTTATTTTAGCCTTGGTAAGGGGGAAAAACAGAGACATAATTGGAGCACAGAGGGCAACAAGTCAAGGGAAAGGAGCAGACCCAAGAAACAAGGAGGAAGAGCTGCATTCCCATTGACAGTGCTGCTATCAAGTCCAGGGTCTGCCCTTGTTTGACCACAGGACAACAGCAGAAGAAAATAACATGAGGTGTATCACTGAGGCTTTCCCTGCTTCTTCTCCCAGCCAGAAACTTCCCCAGCACATGTGGAATGAGCAGAAGGCTCCCAAACCCCCCTCTCTGTCACAGAGATCTACTTTCCTGCAGAGGTTCAACTTCACCAACCAGTTTCTATTGGATTCATTTGTAGAAGGGAAGGTGCCAAGGACTGAGCCACAACTCCTGCCTGCGGATTGAAGAACCTGCCCACCCAGAGCAGCCAGCCCCAGGTACTGCAGAGAGGCACCAGCCCTTTCTGGGCAGAAAGAAGCACCCTCTGCCAGAGGCTCACAGCAAGGGCCCAGCCAAGCCAAGGAGGGATGATTGTCTGATTGATCTGCTATCACTCATGCCCCAGTGCATCTTCTAGTCATCCACATAATAATAATAAAAAAATTAAATTTAAACCCCAATTACTCTGCTTGCTTAACTATTACCTACAGTAGAGTTAACCTTCATGTTAAATCTTTTTCTTTTTTTCTGCTGAATCTGCTCTTCTGCTAACTTTACTATTCTCTTGCTGGATGTTCAGCCCCTGCCACAAGAGCAAAAGAAGTCAGACAGATGTCAAAGTGCAGAGAATTTGACTCCACACACGCACCCAAATACTATTGCCAAGAAGGTCAGCATAAAGAAACTTCTTTTTGCTGGCAGTGCTCTCCAAAGGAAACTTTTCCTTCTCTGAGCAGCTGGGAAAGTGCAAGTGCCTGCTCCTTACTCGAGTTGTGGGGTTCATAGAAAGAGCTGCCCCCAAGAACAGCAGTGCATTACTCCTGCCAGCAAAAAGGGAGGCCTGGCATTTGATGGGTTTGCTTCTGTTTCAAAACCAGAACAACCTAAACCAAATCACCTCTGTTAAAGAGACATTGTCTTCCATGAGATGTTCAGGTGAAAGACCTCAGCCTCCCAAGATCTTTTTGCTAACTGCCACAGCTGATGTGGCCACAGTAATGAGAAGGAAACACATTTGTCGCTTTGAACTTCACTTTCTTTCATTTAGTGAAGATTCCCCTTAAATAAATGGAAGTGGGGAGATCTTGGAATAAGCCTTAGCAAGTTTTAATCACACTTTTTCTTCTTGCAAGCGAGCCGTCATTCAGTAGCTAGGTGGTTCTAAATAAAGAACTCTAGTCAACAACAGGAAATAACTCCCACAGAAAAAAAAGGGCAGAATACAAACTCGCAGCAACTCTCGTACGTAGCTCACAACGGCCTTTTGTTCCATGCACATTAAGTCCAAAATCTTTACTTTTCAGCACATGTTCTTACTCTAAGTAATTAAAACTTATTTTTAATTTGTCGCAAGTACGGATCCCTTCCTTGCCTTCCTCTCAAAAAGTCACGTTAAGAGTCAGAAAATCACAAGCTATTCCCATTTTCCCTCTTTCATTTGGTACGTATGGACATTCTAGGAATGCCACATGATGACCAAGATTTTAAAAAGCTACTGATGGTGGGGTTTTATCTTCTTTCCTTTTTTTTTTTT
>VXBB01017066.1:90025-112308 GCA_013399915.1 Illadopsis cleaveri
AAAGGAGTTCCACACTCTCCCTCATTTTTTGAGGATTTCTTTCCTAAGCTTGACAAAGCTTTGTAGCTTTTCATGCACACTCCCGACCAGAGAGATTTACTGCATTCGGAAGTCCAGGGTGGAGTGCTCCAGCAGAACTGGACCAGTGCTCCAGCCGGATCTAAAGTGATGTCAGGAAATGGGTGGGGGCAGGGAAGGGGAGCACAGCGAACGACACAGCCCACGACCAGGAAACTCACTTGGCAAGGTTTGTGGAAAACCCGGAGGTATACGGGAGCAAAGCCCCACAAAGCAGCGCTCCCGGCTGCTCCCGTTATCGGAGCTCAAAGAAAAGAGGACAGTTGCCAGCTCCGGAGAATCGGGAGCGCTGCCAGCGGACGGCACGCTGCGATCGGCAGCCGATGGGTCTGGGTGAGGTCTGCTGTCATGTGAGGAGCGCTTGAGAGCGAGGGAACGGGAGGAAAGCACCCACTCCAAAGAACACCTACGTCTCGCTACCCAATAATGGTAAGAAGGATGCAGGAGGAAGGAAAAAAAAAAGAAAAAAAAAAGCATCCTGTAGCTGTAAGGCAGCTACAGCAGATAACTATTGCAGAGGTACTTCACCCAGAGATGGCCTGAGCCAGAGGCAGCTGCAGCACTACACCACTTTCAGGGAAAATGTGGCAAGACAGAGGTGAGGTAGTGAAGCCAGGCCAGGCCAGTGCAGACAGTCCAGCAAATCCCCCAAACCTCACCAGAGAAGGAGAGACAGAGGAATCACCCCAGTGGGTCTGGTTCATGGAGTTTGGGGCTCAGATAACCAGCACTCCTCCTCAGATGATGTGTGTGTAACGGGGGCTGAGGCAGCCAGGGAGCCCTGGGGAAGGAGAGGGCTGGATGTGGCAGAATGCTCCTTGGATGTGCTGCAGCAGCTTGCAGAGGAGTGTGACTTTCTTGTTCCTACACCCAGGAGTTACCTAGAGACAAGCAGCCTCAAGTACAGGAGCTCCCAGGATGGGAATGTAACCACTGCAGCTTCAGGATGGCAACGCTGTCACTGCTGTCCTCCTCTTGAACCCAGAGATCCAAGGGAGTCCATGTCTGGACACATAGCCCTGTGCCAGGCATCTTACAAGCTGAATAGATATGTCAGAGGGATGGGAAAAGGAACTAAGAGTCCTCAGGAATTAAGCAGCAAAAGGAATAGCAAATGCAAGAGAGCAAAGGGAACGTTTTAAGGCTGGGCAATCAACTCAGGTCTCCTGATTTGTCTTCCCATCCCACATCTCCTCTCCTCCCCTCCCCTCCTCTCTCCTCTCCTCAGTATTTAAAAAAAAAATATTCTGCTATTGAGTAGGTTAAGGAATAACCAAAAAGTTTTTCCCTCTGAAGAAACCAGTAAACCCAAAAGCAACACAGGGCAGCTTCAGAAGCCAAAAAAAGGTATTAGCATAGCATAATAATGACAGATTTGGAGCAGCAGAGGTAAGATGGACGTTCATATAACATAGACAAGAATTAAAGCTAACACATCCAAACCCAAGCTAATGCAAAGGAGTGAAAGTCCCAGAAGTTATAGATATTCTCACAACAGTCTGTGGTCACAAAACATTAGATACCAAACAATCAAAATCAGGTCTTCTATTTAAGAGCACCTCGACCTGGAAAGATACCTCTGTGGGCATCAGATGGCTTTTGGTGAGAAAACAGGAGTGTGACATGTATGAACAGCTCTGCACTGCACACAGAGACTCAAAGAGACAAGTTAGTAGATGTAAGAGCTCAACAAGGTTAGAAGCAAGAGGATCACAAATGGAAATTTTACCTACAGCAGGTCTGACTTTTCACCAAGGTCCATATGTAAAAGAAACAAAAAAAGCCTCAAAGACTATGCATGCCTTGGAACATCCTACTCAGTATGCAAAAATGTTCTATTTCACATGCACAGCATCTCCAAAAACTGGATGTTTTTCATTACTTCATTTCACTACCAAGTAGTTATTCACTGAAAACACAGGGCTGAACCTCCTTATATTATTCTATAAGCAAAATAAATTTTAAAAATAAAATAATAATTTAAAAAGCTTCTTTCCTCCATTATAGCCACACAGAGAATGGTAAGGTTACTTTCCATAGCTGGTTTTCCTCATTCACTTACACAGATACGCACATCTCAGAAGTGAAGGCTCAATTAACATGTAAGTGCTGGCACTTTTTGATAGAAATTTCCCCTTCCAAACCAGCCATCCAGGACAACCCAGTCCTGCACATTCATGGCAGATATCACTGATAGTCTGGCAGTCTAATATCAGGCAGGCAGATGATTTAAAACCACATATCTGACTCTCCAAGAGACAGAAAATACTTGGATATGCTTAGTAAAAACACAACTAATGCTGAGATTGTATTCTTTTCGAGACTGTTTAATTAGGCTATGAGTCACACATGCTACAACAACTCACAATGAAGTTTGGAGAGAACCAAGCTCTATTTACAACTGCAAGATGGTGGGGTACGGTCCCCTTGGCTTAGAGGAATCTGTTTTTCCTGCTGATCAAAAGGAGTCAAAATTAGAGGCACAGAATCAATCAGTTGTGGCTGTCTGAGTGGTATTTGGAAAGCTACTGCGGGCACTAGAACCTAACACTCCCTGTGTACACTCTCTCTGCCAGGCAAAACCAGTACAGTCACTACCTGAAACTAGAATCACCAGTTTGGTTTAATTTTGTATGTCTAGTTATTGGAAATTCTCTCCCTCTTTAGGTGTCTGTGCTCCTGCTTAATTACCCCAAGTCTCTGCCTCTGGGCAGTGGCAACTCCTGTAGTCACACACCCATATCTTCTGTTATGGGAAGGAAAACATCTTCTACCCCCTTTACGCACCATGCCTAAACTCTTATTTTAATAAAAGGGTCAGCAGGTGACACTGACTCCATTACAGTCAGTAGCAGCTGACTTTGCAGGGCCCAGGTTTCATGCCAACTGTTCAGCTGACGTCCCCAAAACATTACCATCTCCATGGAGTAATTAGCATGTTTTAGTAGCTGGTGGCTTCAAAAACTGCACAAACTTCAGCAGCATTAGAAGCACCAGACTTTCTTTTTGCCTTGCCTTGCAGTTTGATTTGTCTTCAAATCTGAAAGCAAATCTCAGTTTTTCGTGGTTTAGATTTGAAATCATGCACAGATACTGAATTTTGTCACATTTATGCCTAACTTCTATGTCAGGTTCATTTCAAACCACCGCTGAAATCTGTCCATTAAAATTTTATTAAAAAGAAAACCTGAAATTGAACAGATCTTTGACCAGTTTCTGGAACAGAAAGAGGAAAACAGAAGAGAAAGTGGTTTTGGTATATACAAGCAAGCAAACCCAAAGCTTTGAGAAGAGCATGTGCTTCTAGAAGGAACACACGTCACTAAAAATATTTCTGTGCTCATGTATACCTAAGCACAATGAACCACTTTATACCTGGAGTTTTACCCCAAAATTAGCCCTCCTAAACCCATCAGCACTGTCTCATCATAAGTAAGGAAAAAATTCAACCAGTTTGGCAAAATCAAATCAACGAAAAAAAGCTGAAATGTGAATTCACTGTCAGAGAGTGGCAGCTCAAAGGACTAGACAAACTGCACACCAAAGCTCAAGCTGAAATAACAAAAATCCAAAGACATCCTCTTCTTCTTGGAACCTCCACACACACTGCTTTCCTTCTGTGAATTCACCAGTAATTTTTACCACTGCAAACTTTTTGGTACATCACCCACCAAAAGTCTTGCTAACAGTATAAAAATCATCAGCAACCATGGCAAGAAAAAAATTCAAGGCTTGAGCTCCTTGGATCCCCCTAGAATGAGGTCACTTCAATTTAAGGCTGAATGACCCAGTCAGAAACCCATGAGGGTATTCTGCCCATATTTATGTCCACACAGATTAAGAAGAATGCTTTGTTAATGGTTTAGTTGAGGGGTTTTGGCCATTCTTTTTCATCACATAGTTTAAAAAAAAAAAAACAACTATTAAGCATGCTGTACTGGTAACAGATGAAAAAAAGAAATGCATAAATATTTTGGCATCAGCATTCATTAAGAACACACAGAGCAGTACACAGCTTGCTGCTCATTGATACCATCAGTGTCAGACCTTACACTTCCATGCCTACAGCCATACCCCCTTTAGCTGTGATCCAGGCAGTTCCTGCAAGGCAAGCAGGGTCAGGTGGGGTTAATACGCAAAGGAGAGGCCCCCCGGGGGAAGATCCAAGTGCTGCAGACACTGGAGCTGGTGGTGATGTAGCAGTACTGCTCTGCTCTGCTCTCTCATGGATGCCTACCCCCAGGGAAGCTGCTGTGTGGATCTGCAGCACGGTCTCTCCCAGCTCTGAGCAGATACCGAAGGACACATGCGACGTCCTTATGCAACACACAGAGCTCTGCTTTCAAAGCTGAAACCACGTTATCCACACAGGAGAGGACAAAGCAGAGCACCTTGTACCTCACCCTGCACACCCCATGCCTTGGCTCATTACCTGCCCTATAACCAGTCCTGGAGTAAGGAAAGTTGAGCCAAGGAACGAGCGAGTTTGTGCAACTCAGGAGAGAAAAAACCAGCCAACAACCAACAGTCTGTGCTCTGCAGAGAAATGAAACTTCCAGCCAGCCAACTGTTAAACCCTCATGTCTTTATCAGCTTCTATTCTGGGTTAAGTTCTTCACCATATCTACAGGACATGGTGAAATTCTCCCACTTTTCATCCCAATGCCTTGTGTGCTGCCATGCTGACGCAGCTGCCACGTCCTGCTCCACACCAGGCTGTGGCAGAGGAGAGAGGAACAGCTCCCCTCTACAAGTATCCACAGTGCAAAGTGTGTGAGGGTCTGTGTCATTAAGTCTATTAGAAGCATGCACTGTTATTTTTGTTAGTGTTATTAAATTCACACTGGGGGGAAAGGCACCTAGAAAGCATCAAAACTCTTCTTCAGCATTTATTGGTGAACAAGCTCCAAAATCCTTTGGGAAAAGTTTACAGCAACACTTAGTCTCAGTTAATAACATGATTTGGTTTATACACCTAGTGTACATGGGGTAATTCCTGCCACACCTGTCAATTTGACTTGACTGGAGATGATACAAATTCTGAGAGGACATGTTTCAAAAAACCTTTGTAATCCTTGCAACAAAAGGGAACTCTAAGAGTCAGATGAGGAAAATCCCCAGAACTCTGAAATATCACCCCCGCAGAGTCAAGGTGATTTCAGAGTCACGCAGCTTTAATAATGGGACTTCCTCAGGGACACAGTATTAAACATTTAGAGAAAGCATTTGAAAAGAAACTGTATCATCAACCTGATTTCTAATCTTTTCACTTTCAGCTACTTAGAAGTACTACAAAGTTACTTCTAAATGATGCCAGAGTGATGATGCTTGGCATTTTGCAGGGCGCAGGGCTGAGAGGCAGACAGACTTAGCTTCTCTCTCATTAGTATTTCCTACAGATAAAGTCCACCTTTTAATTTTTATTGACTGACATCTTTAATTTATCCATCCACTGGGTTGTTTTTAATACTAAAGAACAGTGCCTTTGATAGAACACTATATGAAAATCATAAGAACTAACAAAACAAGCCCCAAAATACAGTTTCACTTTCCCCTGGTCTTGCACTAGGTAGTCCATTAGAAACTCAGCCTTTTCAAAAACATATATGAAAATGGAGGGGACAGGAAGAGAAAGCAAAAGCAAACCACGGAAGTCCTTTTCTGTTGCAGCTGCCTGCAGGCTCCAGGATCATTGCCACACACACTCATTGTGTACTCAGAAGGAAGAAACAACTGGATTATTCTATAAGGCTGATTGGAAGTATAGGAGAGTGTCACTTCAGGCTGCCTTTTGATGTTGTTACAAGAAAACCTCCAGATAAATCATTATGAGAGTCTTTAAAAATTCTCAGATTGGGGAATGGCACATAAAATAGCCTCAGGAACTCCCCATCCATCCCCCAAAAAACAGATCTGAAGCACAGCATCACATTACTGCCAACCTAAGAGCAAGTAGCAAGATCACTACTTGTTAGGAGCTGACAAGTCTGAGATAAATTTTACTCTTAGATGCACATAACTTTTCCCATTGACTTCATATGTGACACCAAATAGACCAAATCTCCACATATTCCTTTTTTTTTTTTTAATTTGATGAAAAAAATCAAAAGTATTCAACCAGTTTTAGGAAAAGAAACCCTATGCCTTACTTCAAAAGAGCAAAACCAAAACACTTTTTGTCCATTTTATCCAAAGGTAGAACTAGCCAGCTCCGAAGCAAACAATTAGAAAATAAAGCAGGGTCTGCATCTGTCTTTACAGATCCTATATCCCAGTGAAATTATATATATACATATATACACACATATATATATGTGCGTGTGTGTGTGTGTGTATATATACATATACTTTTCTTTCAGGTTGCTCTGGAAAATACTGCCACCATCAAGGAAATCTGACAGAGTAAAGGGAAAAAACCCACTAACAAACTTCACCACCTAGTGAACCACAAAACATTGTTGAAAGGCAGAAACAAGTTAAAGGATAAATTGTGAAAGAAAAGCATTCCCTGCAACGTCAAATTTATAGTAACTTTCTAAATCAAAGCTCACAGAAAATGTTTTCAGATTCACATGTTGATCTGTTTATCCCCCTCGGCTATTTTGCTTAAAATAACACTCATTATCCACACAGAGGAAAAAAAGCCAACAAGCCTTCCACTTTGTGAGAGCTGGGGCCCGAGAAGGCAGGAGGAGCTGAGCAGACCCTGCCGGGCTATTGCAGGCACAGCTCCGCCGCAAATTCAACCCTGGCTCGGCAAAGCCACGCTCCGTGCTTGGCACAGGGTCCTGGCTCCTCTGCACGGCCCTGCCAGAGCCCGGCACAGCAGGAGGAAGCCAGCTCGGGCCAGCAGATGTTACTAACACTTACGCCTGTCACGAACAGAAAGGACAAGAAAAGTCTTGAAGAGGCAGCGACTTGTTTTCTTTGTCAGGAGTTGGGAGATGGGGCTGGGGTGGGGGAGGCACCTCTCAGGATTGCTGCTCCTTCAAAGCTGCCTTTGTCGGCGTGCCATTGCTCCGTTATTATTGCTACCGAAAAGGAAAATAAAATCGGTGCTAGAATTAAAGCCACTCAGCCATTTCAAATCAACACATTATTGTAGTAAGGAGAAAACTGAGTTTTTAGTGGTAGAAACAAACATGTCAATTGCAAGAACTTTTTTGTGTGTATGTGTGTTAGGGTGTGGTTTTTTGGGGTTTTTTTTTTTGTTTGGTTGGGGGTTTTTTTGTTTGTTTTTTTTGTTGTTTTGTTTTGGGTTTTTTCTCCAAATCATACTATTTTATTTCAGATGAAAAAAAAATCCACAAGGAATTTTGGTAAAACTGGAGGGCCTCAACAGGGACCCATGTTGTACAACAGCAGTACCGTGGAGCTGAACAGAAGGCTGTGCATTTTACCTGACTGTCCAAATAGCACACAAAGTCCTGTTGTGCTCAGTGTAGATCCATAAAAGTCCAATTTCTCCTGCTCATCAGTCCACCCTACCCTCTGCTCTGGTTTTCTTGATTTCTTCCTCCATGATGGGCTTTCATGGCATTGCCAACAAGAAGAAATCAGTAAATTTCCTGTGCTCGACACCACCCTTAAAATGACCAAACAAGGAGAACATTTCCAGTCCAATGAAATGTCTGTGGGGAACTTTGGGATCCCTCCGGGTGGGATGGGTCTCCTGTTCAATGAGACATGAGCAAGGGAGGATGTGAAGGCATCACAGGCTCCACAGGACTCCTTGCCCACTAGGGAGAAATAATTAAAGAGAATTAAAAAAGGAAGGAGCAAGCTATGGTGGCTGTCTCTAAGCTATGAAACAGGATCACTGAGCCTCCTTCCTTTTTGCTCTTCCTGGTCTCTTCAGGTGGAAACCCACATTTTATACCAGTAAGATGTAAGGATCTGGTCAAGGTAGGAAACCATGCCTGGAAAATGTTCTTGGGGGTTTTTTTGAGTTTAGATAAAGTCAATGCGAGTTGCAAAGTTATTTTGCTCCTTCACTTCGTAGAAGTGTCTTAAACAAGAAAACCTTAAATCCCCAAAATTTATTGGGGACTGCCCTCTGCCTCATTAAATTCACTGCTGTGTGTGCTGTGGCAGACACAGAACAGGTCTGGGAGCAGCTCTTGCAAGGCTCCAGTGGCAGAGGCTGGTAAGGAACCTCCCTCCTTCAGTCTTGCCCAGAGCTATTTGTGCATTGCATCTCACATTGTGATCAAGCATGGGGAAAAGCCATCCTTAGGATGATTCCTTACTATTCAGAAAAATTGTAACATTTCAGGAGCACAGAAGGGGCAAAGGCAGGAGCATGCAACATTTCCAAGTGCTGAGAAGCCATTAAAGAAGAACTTCAGCTTTACTACTTTTCTTTCATTTTTTAGCCCTTTGTGTTACACAAAAATCTTGAAAATATCAACCTGCAAGGATCCAAAATCATCTAAGAGTAAAAGGATGCCCTCAACATCATTTCTTTAGAAGCCTTGCAACGTTACTTTGAAGGCTCTGACCACAAGATGTTTCTGAATCTTTGGGGAAGGATAATTCATTTCAAGATGCATGACAAAGCTGTTCCAAAATTATACCTTGATAGCAAACCAGCCTATTTGGGAGCCTTTTCATGGCTTTTCCCATAAAATCAAAAAGCAAATTCAAGACCTTTTTCAACTGATTAAAAATCCATATTATTGGATACCTAGTCACTCTAAAGCCAAATTCTCTTGGTACAGAGTGAACCACAACCTCAACAGCCATCCAGTAGACATTGTCACATGCAGAGACAAGCAGGGCTGAGCATCCCAAAGGCCATTCTGCAGGTTTCCAGCAAGAAGAAACATGTTACAACACGTCTCTGGCTTCTGGGTTAGGTCAAGGGTAGTGTAAGCAGCTCTGGCTAACTCTTACCACAGGCAGCAAATGCAAATGTTACCCATGTGGAGGCAGAGAGAAGTGTACAGACCTTTCCCACCACCTCATCTCTCTATTTAGAGCAGCAGCAGCCTGGTTAAACAAGGTGAAAGACAGTAAAGAAAGGCAAATGGGAAAAAAAAACCCAAATCAAAACAACACAAAGGACCTTTCCTACTGCACATCTCCTGCCTCCTCCCAGTTATGGGCTAATATCATCTTCAGGGAGGCTGCAGAAGAGAGATTAACTACCCTTGGGAGCTGCTGGTTTGGTTTTGGGAGGGGAAAAGCTCTGCTCAGTGTTGTGACAAGAACTCAGGGCTGCTGAAGTGACCTAGGATGAGACCCGCTGCCCAGCTACAGCCACTGTAAAAAATTCACAGGGCTACAAGTCCCAGTTTTTCCCTCTGCAGGCACAAGCCCAGAAAAGGAGAGAGGGAAAGAGGTCATAAACAGACCTAAGGCAACCTGTTCCAAAGTTTGTACACAGGTCATGCTGCCCAGCCCGTGTCACACCTGCCTAGGAAGGACAGCTGAAGAGGTCTGTCCTTTACATGCTGCCAAGTTCACCTTTGCACAGGGCCAAAGCTGTGATACTGGAGTTGCATTTGGGCCCTGAAGTGTAAGAAGTCTGAGAGTTTTGCTCCTGCCAACTTCTCTCAAATAAATTCCTTACCTGAGCTGTCAACTATTCTGCTACTGCCAGCTCTCAAGCACAAGCTTTGTGACAGCTTGGCTTTTGGTCTCTTCTAAAATTGGGCTTTTCTCATAAATCAAGTGCAGTCAGGCCCTGCCACACGCCAGCCCCTCTGGGGAGCAGGATGTCAAGCAGCCACACGAGTCTCCAAGGACAGTCAGACTCACAGAAAGCCAGGACTTCCCTGTTTTTTTAAGACCTGTTGCTGACCTTTTCCTTCCCCTCTGCAAGATCAGCAATCCCAGTTGTATCATTATGAGATGTACAGAACTATCCCATACCTGCTTCTGATGACTATGAATTCACCAAGAAGTACAGGCTCAGACAGGTCCTCACTTTCTTGCCCACTTTCACAGAAGCTGTGAGCTTTTGAGACTTCTGCATGCCAATCAGATTTGATCAAAAGGCTCAAAAACTACTAATGGCACATACACAGTCCTAGAAAGAGTGCAATTTTTCTTTCCCTCTTGCATTCTTGTCCCTCCCTGCTAAGACAGACCTTATGATTAACCTAGTCTGAATGTACCCTAAAAGCAGATGTAAAAATGTGTACATTAGAAAATGTTAATATTGGCAGATATTCACATTCCTTTCCAGGGTTTCACAAAACTCTTAAATCCCTGGTGACAGGACCTAAATGGAACATGAACTTTTTGCTATCTCTGCAGCCACACAAGAAACAAAGCAGAAGTTGATGCTATTATTTATATCCTTGAAATCCCTGCTTGGAACTGTCTTTGATTCAAGAACAGCCCATCAGATAGTTATTCTAGTAGGTTTATCACCTTCTTTTACTTTAACATTCTGATTTTTTGTCACACAACACGATGATTTTCATGTTTGTTTTTCCCGTTACCAGAGCAAACCATTCATTTTTAACTGTTGATTTTGGCATAGGAGGTCCCTAAGTTCATAATGGAAATGTGTTTTCAGCGGTAGTACTGAACAATAGAAAAGTCTCTTTCAACTGTCTAGTTATGAGGAGAAGCAGCTGTAATTAAATTTAAGTCATAGTGGCTCTGTTTCAGAAATGCAACAGTCTTCACTAACTTTGCAGTCAAGGAGTCTGTAGTATTTCAGGAAAAAAGCTACTTTTCTGAAGGCCTTATCTGAAACCAGTCCCACAAAACAGTCCCTCCATTTTAGCTTAATTTGATAATGATGAATAACCAAGCATCTTTCAATAAACCTTTTCTGGGTGTTGTGGCCACAATGGGGCCACAATGACTTATATCCTACTAAGAGAAATGGAATATACAGAAACCAGCAAAAATCTTAGCATTGCCAGACTCAAGTTCTTTGAACCCATCTACAACCGAGTAAAGCAAACATCAGGAATTGAAATCATAATGAAAGTGCTTAATTCAACACATTAGAAAAGTCAAATTTCATCATCTGCTTGATTGACTGTTCTACAGCACTTTAATTGTTCTCCAACTTCCAACAGGGCACGAATGTGAATTCTACAGAGCAGCCAGGATTTCAGAACTTGGAGAGAACGACTGCAGCTGATGGGCTGGGAATCAAAATACCCTTTGGTGTAAGACTTAAAAACCACCTCTCCACCCCATATGAAGTTATCAGGAATTGCTCTATTATTTCTGTCATTAACCAACCGTTCCTCCCCCCACCTTTGCAGCGAATCCTCTCAAGTGCAGCCAGAGATTATCAAAGCCAGCGATAGCCTTTCAACAGCTCGGCCAGTTGAAAAATCTCTCAAGTTCTGCTGCTATCACCGCTGCGTGAGCTGACGTCAGGCTCTTGTTTACTGGAGATGGGAGGGTGCCAATTTCCACTGAGCTGAAGACAGCCTGGTCCAGCCTCTTTTGGCTGTGCACAAGCAAGAATTCCTTGTGTGTGCTTGCGTGCATGTGGAGAGCGTGCACGCCTGCCTGCTCGTGGGCACACACGGTGTGGGGGGAGAGCAATTGGCTTTTTATTTTCCACTCAGATACCAGAAATAAAAACGACAACAGAAAAAAAAAAATAGAGCACTTCGTCTTCTCTGAGAAACAGAAAAGCACAGAGAGGGAAACTCCACCGGTTTTCTTGTAAGAATTGTCACAGTGTGGATGAAAACACAATTAAAAGCTTAGGATACCCCTAAAATCCCTGCAAAGAAATTTACACAGTAAAATAATTTTAAAAACCCTAATGCCCGTCCATCCATAAAAGGATTGAGGTGAAAATTTAAATACTTGACAGAATAGAAGAAATAGCCAAGTTTTACAAGGACTATATAAATTTTCAGAGTAACTTCATTGCCTTCCTCTTCTAAGACTATGAAAGTCCTGGATCAGGTATAAGTACAATTACTTAATTGAATTTTTCGTATCAAAATAGTCTAAATCATTAATTGTCCAGAGGAAAAAACAAATAAATAAAAAACCAAACAAACAGAAATCCAACCACATGTGACCTTTTCATAACTTTTGTTCATTTACATTATTCTCTGTAAAGGAACACATTTTACACAATGGCATCAAATCCTGTTTTCAAGCATAACTTTTATATGGCACAAATATAATTATCTCAATGGCTGTAAGGTTCCATTTCAAGTTTTAAGTATTACACGGTCATTTCTGCCTGGGAAAACACTCCAGCATACTTGGATTTGAGGAATACTAAAAGCAATTACTGGCACCTCAGGTGAAGTTTCCAGTATTTGCATCGAAGCGTGGACTGCCACTGTCATCTGAGTGAAAGAATTAATTGTACTGAAGATTTTTGGTTCCACTTAATGGCTTTTCCCCCTTAGCACCTAAATACACGTTTCTCTGCCTTCTTACTTCCCATGAATGTATTAGAAAAGGATCTCCATCTACACACCAACTCACCCTCCTGATGATTTTAACTCCATCTAGTCCTCTTTTCCCATGGAACTTTTCAAATTCAAATAATTTTTCCAAAGTTTCTATTGAGTCAATTATCTGAAGAGGTTTTACAGACCATTAATACTGCTCTGTAGGTTAACCACAAACAACATAAATAACTGTTTTCCTCTTCGTTTAGGGAAGTACTGAGTTTGAGATCCCTCCCCTCAACATCAGAAGTGCACACAGAAAATATGCAAAAGTGGGGAAACTTAATTTGAACTACGAGAAACAGTGAACTTTACTCTGTAGGTCCCATGTTCTACATTTTACTTACATTTATCAAATTATCTATAAAACCACCAAGCTGAGAATCCAGCTAAAACATGAAAGAAACCAAAATATTTAACCTTTAACATAAAAATTTATGAAGAAGGCACACTGACTACAGCATGCAAGTGAGTTGAGACTTTGCAGACAGCCTTCACAAGAACATTTTCCATCACTGCTGGCCAGTGGTATTAAATTGATACTCTATCAGACAATAAAATACATGCTGCCTTTTTAGAGTGACAAATTTTGCAGGTTGGTGACAATTTTCAATATAAAAGTTTAGGAACTTTTACTCTGACATGATACATAGCACCTCCTTACATGTCACTGACTGTTTCCTCTCAATTATTTCTCCTCAAACATACCAGACAGGATATCACCACCTAAAACAAAACTGAGAACTGGCATTTTGAAGTCTAGACACAATTTCCTCTTTTGGAAGCCTCCTCATCTCTGTACCTTCCCCATGTAACCACACTCTCAAGGTAGCCTCATCTAGACCTCCTGTATACAGACAACAGTTCAAAATAGCATGAGCTCCTGTACAACAGAAACAAAGGTGAATAACTTGGTTGATAACTACATTGAATATTCAACCTTTACTTTTAACACTTTCACATTTTCCTTCATATCTCAGGGAAAAGGAGGATGCAGCATGGATCATACACACACTGTTGGAATGCCAGGACCTGTATCAGTATCTCACACAACTTCCTTAATCTACTCTTCCTTGACATGCTTCTTGTGTTCTTGGAAAAAAAAAAAAGAGCTCTGTTTCCGTGGTGACCTTGGTATTATGTTCTGCAGCTACATCTTTTTGAACTCCTGTGTGCATTCCCTGCTTTGCAATCTGTTCTGATGACAGGCTTTCAGAAAGCACAATTGCATGTATTATCTACACATACATGTATTTTCTATGCCTGGAAATATTCCTTGGGCTGGTTACCTACATTTCACACTGCACTCTGCATGTATTGTAAATAGGTTTAGCCTCTGTCTCCATTCAGACTGCAGTTTGACCTTTGTTTAGCTGTGCTCTTCAGCAATTTTACTGCTTTGTCATTAGGGAATAATTTTCACTTGCCTTCTACATGTACACTGCTCTTTGGGAAAAAAAAAAAAAAAAAGCTGTTTCTCACCATGACAGACTCTCAGTTTTGTCTGTCTGTTATCAATGCTGGGAAGTTTTTTGGTCTGAAGGACTATCACAGAGATGTGTGCAGCACTGCTTTGAGAAAAGGGAGCTGAACAGTTGTGATTCCATCCTCATGATACGGGAGACACTCTGGGGGGACTGCAGCTCTCTTTCCCTGTCCCATGTTATATTCAGCAAAACGTGGATTCAAGAGGGCTGAAATCAATTTGAATTCAGTGAATAGCCATAAAGATGATAGTTTCCCTGAAACTAGAACATTCTTTAACATAAAGGACTTAGACAATCCAAAATACTTGGGTTTAAGACTAGCCAAAATCTTAATTTTTCATGTTAGCAAAAGAAACATTTCATGTTTCAGGTCAAACCAATCCTCATTTTTGATTTAGCCACAAGATCAAAAGCAACACTGTTAATCACGGTTCTGATAACTTCTATTGCTACTCCTCAACTTGCTAACTAGTCAAAAATAAAATTCCCATGAATTATTTTTACACTGCTACATAAGGCTAGAGAAAATGGTCTCAGCTGATCCCTTGCTCTCTCTAAAGAACCAAGACTATCCCTTTCTGGGGTGGTATTCCTCACAGAGCATTCAAACAACTTTCTGGGAGTTTGCAATCTACTTCATTTCTCCCACTGGAGCCCACAGTAAATCTTGGGCTTTGGGGTTCACAGGTTTCACAAAACATCCTTGAGAATGGCTTCTAGCAATACCAAGGGAAAAAAGGAAACACTTTGGGCAACATTCCAACTGTATCCACTGATACACAGGCAGCACACCAAAGCATGCAGTGATGTGTGAGAATACAGAACATCAAAATCTCCACTACTGCCCCATGCAGAGCCATATAAAAATTGATAGTGAAGTGAGCCTGACCAGAAGGCAGCCCTCAGATCTCAGCTGCAGACCTCTGAATTCAACCAGATCCCACAGAAGGTTAAGGTCTACTTCAATACCAATAAAATCTCTTTCCAAAGAGCCAAGGCACCAGGGAAGGACCACTGGCTGCAGTCTCCAGCCTGCACACAGCCTTGGCATCACTGCAGGTCAAGAAAGCTGACTTTTTTTCTTTGTCACAGTCAGCAACAAAAGCCAGAAAACTACTTCTACTGCCAACTATTCTTTCCACAGGCATCAAAACACCAAAGGGACCCTGTGGACTTGTAGACTGCTTAGCCAGAAGCTTGTTTTGACTTCCTGGAACAGAGAGGACACAGAGGGGCTTTGCACCTTCAGTGGTTCTTGGTGAAGTCAGAAACACACGTCATGAGCATGATGCACTGGAGTTACACAACCCAATTAAATGCTGTACTGAGTATCCAGTCTCCTCCTTACCATTCCCCCTCACACACACAGTGAGAAAACCTACTTAAATAGGTCCCAGAAATCCCTAAGTAACCCAAGTTTTGGTTCCCCATTGAAAAGGAAAGGCTTCTTCATGGTATTCCCTTCTTCAGGGACAAGATCCTCAAGGGCATCAAGTCAGAAAAATGGCACAACTTGTCTTCCCAGAGGCCAGCCTGCTTTGTACAGTGTGGCTGTGCTGGAAGGAGGCACAGGCAGAGCAGATCTGAGATGATGCTCAGCACAGATGTGACACTGGCCCCACACACAGCTTCTGCTGCCTGTGCCTGTAAAGGTGCCAGGGCTGGACACAGCAAAATACCCCAGGGTGAGGGGAAAGCCCCAGGGATTTTCAAGCCACAGCTGCTACACCATTTGTACAGTAGAGAAAGGCCTTAGCAGGTAGAAAGATGCAGAAGGGGCTGGCAAAGGATTGGAAGTTTTTCCTCGCTGTCCTTTTCTAGGCAGTGGCAGATGATCTTGGTGTCTCAGGTGTCCTGAACAATAGCTATGGAGGCAGGCCCTATTTTGGTGGTAGAAAAGGAACTGGCTTTCTGGGGAGAGCCAGAGACAAGCCAAGCCAGTTTCAGACTGTCATTTTTCCCTACTGGCTCATTCTGCTCAAATCACAAGCTAGAAAAACTGGAAAGGTAAGCAGTCCAAATTAATGGGAACATCAAGTGAACAGGTTTGTTTACACATTGGTTTAACTGGAATAGGGAGCACAACTCCAGCTTTGGGCACCAGCTTTGCAGACATTCCCTTAACTTACCTTTCTACCAAAGAAAGCCATATTCAGGCCTGAATTATTCCTGGTCTGTCCCCCAAAACACATCATAGTCTCTTGAAGCTTCATGCCTTGCATGGCACCCGTGACCACAACTCTTATTATTGGATGGCAACATTCATATCCTACCAGCTCACTCTTCCAACTCCATGTAATTAAGGGGGAAAAAAAATCAGGAACACCACAGAGCAGGAAGTTGTCTTTTTCCTCACACTGCTCTTCATGCATTACTGTTGCCACATCTTACCTGTAGCATTGCATTTCCCCACCG
This sequence comes from Illadopsis cleaveri, assembly GCA_013399915.1. Classification (NCBI taxonomy): domain Eukaryota; kingdom Metazoa; phylum Chordata; class Aves; order Passeriformes; family Timaliidae; genus Illadopsis; species Illadopsis cleaveri. The sequence goes on from VXBB01017066.1 coordinate 106,404, forward strand.
AAGAGAGACTTTTCCAAAGGAAGAAAAAGCAGTTTTTTGGAGTCCTACAACTACTAGGAAATAATCGATTTAAGACTCATGATAAAAAAATCCCCAGGTACATATTTATAGTTAATTTCTACCATTGAGCAGACTTCACCAGATGCTCAATTGCATTTCATCCTTAAGTGCAAACAAGGGCTCCTGCAGATGAGCCCTTTCCAGCAGAGCTGCTGCAGATGGGCAGATCGTGGTGTCCTGCTAACTATCCCCGAGACCACTGCGGTACAATGATCCCACTTGCTAAAAGCAATAACTTAAAACAAGCACCACAAAGGGGAGAAAAGTGATCTTGCACATCATTCCTCTTAAGGTTTTTTTAAGGTATTTTATAAACTGCAGGGTGGAGCCACGTTCTGCAGACAGGGAAATCTGAGCACAGTGGTTTTGCTGGAAAACTCAGTGAAAAGAGGGAGTGCCTGATATCCCTGTACACACCAAGGGCTGGTCATCCTCCCCATATTCCATATGAGGAGCAATCCCAGAAAGCAGCTGCTTCTGTGTGCACCTTAGAAACCTGAAGGAGAACATAAATGAGCCACACTGCCTTGCACAATTTAAAACTACAGCATGACATAACTGCAAGTTATTGTCATTAAAAGTTGAGGGAAAATAAAAAACCCCCACCTGCCAAATACAGCTCTGTGGTCTACTGCTGGGTTTTAATGACAACTAGTGCATCTTGGAAAGCTGCTCAGTAATAAGGTAGTATATTTTCCCTCCAGGACCAGAAGTCAGGTACTGTCACTTACCTACACAAAAGGCATACACAGGAAAATACCCCAAAGCCATGTGTCTCATGCAGCAATCAAAATCTTGGACACCCTCTGCACATATAAATTTGCTCTTATTACAATATATTTCAGTTGGTCAGCATGCTAAAAATCTCCACTCAAGATTTCTAGCTTTTCCAATTAAGCTTATAGACAAAAAGTCTTTTTTTCTTTTAATGACATTGCCATTTATTGCAAAGCTATGATGAGTTCTTATCTCATTGTGGTGCCCCGTGGTAACTCATTATTCACTGAACTTCACTTTTTGATGTATGATGAACAGCAACATACACTTAAATAGTTCTATTTAAACTGGCCCTATAGTTGAAACAAATCATTCCAAGAACAGCACTGCATTACACTCAGAAGTGCTCAAAAGCTTAGGATACGATATTCTTCAGTATTCACAGAGCTTAATATCTTCAAATAGAAATTACTCAAGCTGATGTATCTCTCATTAAGTCAAAGTTCTTCCAAATGAGAAGAGGATGACTGATAGTCAGAGATTACCAGGGCCAACACAGTGAGAGATCACACTCTTTGTGGCCACAAGCAAGCCTGAGAGGGCTCAGTCCCCACAGCCCAAAGGCTGCAAAGCAACCTCAGCATCCCTGAGAGCCCAAACCTCCCCCTCGCTCATCAGCAGGTCTGTGTGGTGCTGATGGGTAACAGAGCATTGACTGCTCCTTCCAGGCCACAGCTGCAACACAAGCTTTCAGATTTTGTGTAAGATGGAAAAACAGGAGAATGCACAACAACAGAAATCCCCAGAGGCAGAAAACAACACATGTACTAGCACAGCTCCAGGCCTCTCCCCACCCCTCCAGTTACTCCCCAGAGGGTGAAGTGAGATGTCAGGACCTTTCCAGTAATAAGCAGCGCTGCTTGGATCAGATTCTTTGCTCTGCCTAACATTGAAAGGATTGGCTAGAGAATTCAAATTGGTTAAACGTGCAAAGTCTAGTTTGGGATGTTTACAAATACTTTGGAAAGTGAAATATGGTCACTGGCCTGGCCTGCTCCTAGCAGCTTCTTACAGCAGATGCTTCTGGCACACTGGTATTTCAGGAGAAGAGGAGCCAGATTCACATGTCCTAAATTGCACCTAAGTCACTGTATCTTTTATTTCCTTCCATCTGACTCCTGGCCTTCAAGCACAGAGCCTTAGGCACAATTTAGGTCATGGGAACCTGGTCTTCAGCCTCTCAACAAGTGGAAATACCCACAGCTGACTCAGGCTAGAAAATACTGAACATTTTACAGGACAAGCCACACCTGCTGAGTATACTCATACACACATGGCAGAGCAATTCCTCTGCCTCAGGGGTCCCCAGACTGTAAACTCTGACCATGACACAGAGAAAAGCAAAACTGAATTTATTCACATGGAGCATGTTCCAGCTGGACACTGCAGGTGAAGTGTGCAATGTGAACATCCTCCACCTGCTGACAGTGCTCTGCAGGATCCAGTTTTCAAGAGACTGAATGCAACATCCCTCATCCCTGCTACCACTGTACTGCATACTGAATTTACTATTTCAAGCTACTGAAATGTTTCTGAAAGCACAGGGAATGTTATTTCCTTTCCAAAGCTGTTACATATCAGGAAAGATCACAATTAGATAATATCTCAGGCACAGGTAAGAAAGATGGCAGAGTTAACATATCCAATCTTTTTCACATGCAAGCACACACCCTGAAATAAGCCAAAAATGCTAATTGTGTTTATTGCACTGTAGTATAAACAGCAATTATGAAACTAAAGAAAGTAACAAAGCATCCCTGCCTGAAGGGTCTTCTCCGGGCTATCATGTATCAGAAAAAAGATACACACAGAAGCTTGAGACATAGTCAAAGAAAAGCTCTCTGCAGATACAAAGTCCAACATTGTGCCCTAATACACAAGAGTATTTCACTCTCCAGGGCAGAGTGGCTTTCTAGGACATTTCACATCCCAGATGAGAGCAGCCCCCCAAAAACACTTTGGGAGGCAGCAGACAGATACACAGCGTTCAGGTTCAGTGGCACCAGAGGGTTTCACAGTCCCTGCCTGCAGTTACAACAGCTCCAAAGGCAAGGGGCACTGCTGTTCTCACCTCAGAAGAGGAGCCCTGCTGCAGGAAGCCTACAGACCCACCAGCCACCTCCCTCTACCCCAACCCCAAAGTACATCAAGGAACAGGAGAGTACTTTGAACTCCTGAGGTCAGCACGTCACTGTGCAGAGTCAGCTCATAGGAGACGCCAAAACCAGGGCTGCATCTTGAACCCACCCTTTGCAAAGAAGCAGAAAGGAGGTTTCTCCATCCATGCACTAAAACCTGTCCTTCAAAAAGCTGAAGTGCTTCATACACAAGGCACTAAGCAGCCTGCACTCTCCATGCTACAGAGCAGGACTTGGCACTCTCCAGTAAGCCAGGCTGGGGATTTCCTCCCTGCCATTCCCACTGTGATCCAAGTCAGCTGAGGTCTTGCAGGAGCAGTGCCCTAAACCTCCAGGCTGTCCAGTGTGAGGTGGAGAGATGACCCTCAGCTCCTGCAGCAGAAATGAGCCTGCCTTGCTGAATGGACACTGGTTAAAAAGCAGAGCAGGAATGGGGGCAGAGAGGCTCTTCCTGTCCGCAGAGGCATTCCCCAGAGAGGAAAAGCCACTGGTCCCAGCTCTGAGAACAACTGCTCCAAACCACAAGCTCTGCACTGCACCAAAGACCCTGGAGGGCAGGCAATGAATCCTGGACTCTCCCATTCCTCATCTGAAACCACCCTTCAAAAGAGGGAAGCAGCAAAGACATGTCCAATCCCACGGGCAAGCATTTGGTGAGTTTCAAGGAGCTTCAGCAGAAGAACATCCAGCTTCTACATTTAGGTTTGAACTACATACAGAGCTGGCCACTGCTTGCAAGACAAGGACATTCCCAGTCATGGTCAGCAAAAGAGAAAGGTAACAATAGAGTTGGTAAAGCAGAGCACTGAGATTAAGGGGCCCTTCTTTCTACTGCCTGTTCTGACACCACATTAAACACTCCTCTACCAAAAAAGTGCAATAAAACCATCTCTTGACATCACAGGAACACTTAAGACTAAGTTAACTGATTCAGGGCATTGGTCTTCTCGCCAACCAAGTGAAAGAGAAAATATATCCAAGATAGTTTACATGAACAACAGACGACATTTTTAAAAATCAGACCTTATTCCTCGTGCACTCAATACTACTGTATTTTTCCTTTTTCTATGTAAAGCATACAAGGTTGGAAGCAAAACAAAATCTTCTCCCACAGTTGATGTCACAGTGCCAGATGCCTTGCTGCCCCATCTTCCCACACCTGGGGATGTTCCACGAGTACCCCACTGCTCCCATCCACTTCACATCATGCCTAAGTCAAGGAAAATAGTTTATCAGTGTTATTCCCTCTTCTCAATTTTTGGGCTGCTAAGGAGGTGCCACAAACAAAAAGCAAACAACAGGCAACAGCTCCGTTTGCATGTCCCAAGGACTGGCTCTGCACACTGGTGCCTGAAGAACAAGCACATTGCAAAAGCATCATGTTTCCAGTGGCAAGATGGATGGGAAAAGTGCCAGCCACTTGCTATAACCCTTTTGTCATGCCAATTGCTGGCTGCTATGAGGATGTACTTTAGATACCTCCTTAGAAAAGAGCTCTGCATCTCATCCTTCCAGATGGAGGAGGAATGATTCATACACACAGAAGCATGCTAGAATGATGGCTGAAGAGAAAACATTTTCTTTATGTTTTCTGTTTTGCATTACAGGCATGCTCAGGGCCTTAATCACAGAAAAAAAAAAAAATTGAACTGAAGTTGATGACAGTTTGTGCCCCAAAGAATGCTTGTGCAAAACCCCAATGTTACTTCTCCCTGGCCATGTTGCATGCACACACCTCATGTGCCTCATTCCCCTGCTCTCCCGTTTTCACAGCATTTCTCTGCACAGAACACAACAGAATAACTCCACTGACACATCACACAATCACAAATTAAGGAAAGGATCTGAGAGAGAGAGATCAGGAGTTGGGAGCTCTAAACTGACCATGGACTGACTTGCAATGCAGAAGAAAAGCAAAAGGATCTCTCTTCTTTCCAGACACACCAAGTGCCCATCTCTTTCCTGGAGGCCACTGCAGGCATCCTCCTCCCCATCTCACCTGCACAGCACCTCTGCCACACATTTCCCCTGCTCTCAAGGGCCTGGTACCCCCTGAATCTCTGTTCTGCTTCTCAGCACTCAATTCCCACCCATTTACTATCCTCTGGCCTCTCTGATTTGTGAAGTCCTTGGAGCAGGAATTATCTGTAAGCACCTGGAAAGTACCTGAAATATCCCTGAGTCCTACTGCAAATAAACAAACAGCAGTGCACAGTATGTGTATTAAGCCAACCATGTAACAGTCATCACTGACATCAAAAATTAGGACTGCAGCTTCTTCTTCCTACACACCAGGAAAACCTTCAGATTTGCTTTCTCTGCTACTCACCTCCCTCTTTCCTTCATCACATTATCCACTTCTGGAATCCAGGCCTCATTTTTTGTTATAAATTATTCTAATCAGGGTTTGTGGCACAGCAGAAAACCAGCATAACCTACAGAAATATACATACACACTGGCAATACAGCTTCTTTATTTCATAGAAGCCTTCCAAAGAACCTGGTACAGAGTCTGGGAGGATTTGGCATCTTTTTTTCAGCAGCATCCCTGTGGTGGTGACCCTTTCTTAAAAGGTGCCAGATGCATTCACCTACACTATTTCCTCTCTTTGTAAAAATCTCTCATTAAAGCCAGGAAAAAGTGCTCGAGCAGGTTTTTTTTCTTCTGCTGTTTTTCAGGTTGAAATAGTGTGACTTAAGGGTGGCAAAAGGGGCTAGAAAGAATATCTGAAGTCCAATGCAGACTTTCTTTCCCACTCCATCCTCCTTTGAATGGGAAGATGTAAGATAGGCTGGGTAATTGCTCCAGCTCCTTCAGAATCAGGGTTCAAGTGAAAAAAAAAAAAAAAAGGCAAAGGAAAAAAAAAAAAAAAAAAAAAAAACCACACAAAAGCCCCAGAAATTATAAGGATTTTTAACTTTTCTTGGGC
>VXBB01017066.1:120363-145094 GCA_013399915.1 Illadopsis cleaveri
CGCCCCGGAGCCGCCTGCCCAGCGGGAGGTGGCCGGGGCGGATCGCGACTGGCCTCGCCGCCGCCAAGGTCGTTTCCCGCGGGAGGAAGGAGAGCGGAGCCGGGGCCTGGTGCGGGGGAAGCCGGGGCGGCCCCGCTGGCGGCGGTGAAGGGCTTGAGGAGGGGGCTGCGAGAGCCTCGGCTTCCCTCAGGACACCGCGCTCTGGAAATGGGGAACTGGGAGTTGCCTGTCTTTGACAGGTGTCACGGCTCAAGGTCTTGGTTGTTTCCTAATTCTGACAGATCTTTAGAGAACAAAGCATAAGCCAGGATCCGACACGGTGTCAGAATTTGACCAGGTGAATGAAAAATAATAATAATAAAAAAAAAATGAGAGCAATAGCACCGGGCAACGCAATTCCTCCTCTCCTGCTGCTGAGGGGAGGGCGGGAATTGACAGGTAGGAGCGGCGTCAGCGGTGTAAAAAAGCGACGCTGTTATCACAAATGATTAATATTGGAGGAAAATATTTTGGGCACGAGGAGGAAGTAATGCCCGGTAGGAGTTTCCAACAAATACTGGAACCTTACCAACATTTTAATCCCCTGTGAAGGAAATGGTATGCTCAAATTGTGTTTCACCTCTTCATCTCTACGTATAAACTCTTATACTATGACCTGGTTTTTTTGCAGTAGAAGTATAAAACACCTGATAGACTTTTGTAAGATAATGAGATAACAGAATAAAGGACTGCATTGGTTTTTTCACGAGCTGAAAAATACAATTTTGTTTGCTTTAAAAACTTGTTCCATCAACAGACTGCTGTAAATACGGAATTTTTTTTTCCTATTTTCACACCCACAGTAACTGAAAAGCTGAAAAATTGTAACCTGCAATAATTTGTTCATGTTTTTCACTTCAAAAATGATGGCACTAATTATAGTTTTTTTCCTGCTTGCTTTTATCGAAATCCAAGGGAGTTGGAGGGGAGATTTCACAGTTCCTCATTTGAAGCAGGAATTGTTAAATCACACACCAAAAAGCCAAACCAAAACAAAAAAGGCTCTCAGATTTGTGTCTTAGCATCTAAGGCCCCGTTCTGCCAGCCTTGCCATAGTGTCTTGCAAGAAATCCAGGATGGACAGTGCACAAATTGCTCTAATGTGAAAGGAGAAGAGAATAAAACCATTAAAGCCATCCTGTCAGAATAAAAAAATAAAAAGGAAGAAAAAAAGATGATGAGAGTAAAGTTTTCTTTACAACCAATCATTGGGAATAATGACAGATGTTTATAAGTGACTCCCACCTTTGAACTGATAGCAGAAGCAGAGAATTTAGAATCTGTCATCTTTTTTTTTTTCCCCCTTGCCATTAGCAAGAGGTTAAAATACTTGCAGGGTTCTGCAGCCTTCAGCAGTGCTCAGACTGACTCATGCTTGGAGATTTCTGAAGGCCACACTAAAGAGAGCTTTGCATCAGGTCCTGTGCAATTTGGCAAACAGAATGAGCAGAGCACTCACCATTCACTGATAGGTGGAAAAATAAAATTATACATACATATACACACACCTCTTCAAAGAGAACTGAAAAGGGTGGGAATCTCAGGGCAGAGAATTATCTTTTTGTAGCTGTACCTCCTTTAACAGCTAATAATGAGACAGAAATTGAGCTGATGAGTTTGGGCACGGTTGTTCCTGGCTGGTGAAAGTCTAGAAGCAATCACCCCGTGCTCCTGCACAGCCTTCCACGGGGGCTTTGCACACACTTCCAGAGACAGCAGCTGAGGGAATATTTCATATCATCACGGCACTGCAGCTTTCCCAATATGCAGCAGGGTGTTTTTTTCAGGGCAAGGCTCTGGCAGGGAAGCAGTTGTATGAAGGCTTTTACTTTTAAAGTCTCAATTTCACAGCTAGAGAGAAAAGTTTGAAAACGTGGCCTGCCTGCTGAGTGTGATGGTGTGGTGGTGAAGCTCTTCAATTACTGTGGATGTGAAAATAAGAAAAAAAAAAATCTGTATTTACAGCAGTCTGTTGATGGAACAAGTTTTTAAAGCAAACAAAATTGTATTTTTCAGCTCGTGAAAAAACCAATGCAGTCCTTTATTCTGTTATCTCATTATCTTACAAAAGTCTATCAGCTGTTTTATGCTTTTACTGCAAAAAACAGGTCTAGTATAAGAGTTTGTACGTAGAGATGAAGAGGTGAAACACAGTTTGAGTATCTCTGAGGTGGTTTGGGTTGGGTTTTGCACGTTTGGTTGTTTAGGATTGTGCTTGCTCCAGCTGAAGGGAGCTAAGCTCCTCCTCAGGCTGAGCTTGGAAGTTCCAGCTTTTCTATCAGACTGTTTCAGGAGTGCTCACAGGTAAACCAGGGCCCCTTACACAAAGATCAGCTCTGCAGGGATAGTTGTCCCAGCTCTGAGGTCCAGCAGCTCTCCCCCTGTAATTTGTGTGTGGGGTAGAACTGCAGGAAGTGTTTCATGGGTTTGGCTTCACCTGGGAGAACCAAACCACAAAATCCAGAGTAAAAGGAGCTGGGGCAAGCAGGTCTTCCCGAGGTGTGCAGTGTGCCTGGAGCTGGGGTAGTCCCAGGGGCTTGATGGAGCTCTTCCACCCTTGTGAGCAGGGAATAATTCCCCTGAAGCTCACGGGTTTGAAGTTTCAAAGCCTGAATCAATTCAGGGTCTGGCAAGAGGATCTGATCCCTCCTGATCCATGCACATCCCAAGCAGTCAGAAATCTTTGATCCCATTCAGGTGCCCTGCTGACATAAACTTCACTTTCAAATAAATCTAGGGAGCATCAGAAAGTGTGTACCATGTTGAGGGGAACAACTGCTAAAAATATTTGTTCTTCTGAGCATAATTGAGATTATTTTGTTGATGGTTTCACACAAAGACCTTGGAGCCTGGCTTTTTTACTGCATCACAGCTGTTTACAAAATAAGATTGTTTAGTTAGTTATTGACCTTAGGGAATACCTTTAAAAACCTGCAAATACTCACTTGTAAGCGAATAAAAGCAGTGAATTTCCTTCATCTATGTTTACTTCTTGAAAACATTCCCATCAATTAGATTAGTGGCTAGAAATGTTCATGGAAAGATTTTTTTTTAAGCCCATTTTAGAGGGTGTTCATGGAAAGCAAAGTTCTATCTCAAAAACACAGTCATCTTACCAGGTGTTACTTTATGTTCTGGGAATGCAAACCAGTATTGTGTGTCTGATTTGTTCAGGATTTGTAGCTCTGCTGTTTATCCAGTCTTGCCTCTTTTTCTGCCATGCTGATTCCTAGTCCTCTGCTGTGCTAGGGATGGAGAATTGAACATTTTATTTGTTCACTTCACACCTTCTGCCTTTCCCTCTTGAACAGAGGGTTCCTTTCTTGAGCAACAGTGAAACTAAACCGCTATCACAAAGCAAACTTGGGGCCCTGGAATATAAAACCACTCCCTGCAATATTTAAATTCCTTTGAAAACCATCCTCTGCCATAGGCCTATAAACATTGTCCAGCTGCAATGAGTTTATCAACTCTTGGAAACCATCTGTATTTAGCAAAGAAATAAAAATACTGTGTGCTGGAACAGAGATAATTGCCATTTTATACATTTCATTTAGATATTGGAGACTTCTGATCCTTTCTCTGTGAAGTAGGACTGGGAACAAAGGTATACCAGTGTAATATGCTTACTTTTTTTAAATGGCATTCATCTTTCTAAATAGTTATATGAAAAGCACTGGGTTTATTACAGGACAAACAATTTAATTCTGCAGTTTGACAGATTGAGATTTGTTTAATGTCATTACTACCATCTCATAATCATGCTCATGTGCATTCTCCAGAAGTTTAGCATCGGATTCCCAATCCCTTTCCTTTGCAAATGACCAGGAGAGAAGATCCAGAGCTCTTGTTGCAAGAAAACAGAGCCTCCTTTACCTGAAAGCAAAAAAAATAAAAAAATCTGTAATGTTTTATCCCTAAATCATATAATTGATACACATTTGTAAGCAGCTCTTCACCTTGGACTGTGTTGGTTCTATTGGTTACAACATTTTCAGCTGTCCAGTGTCTCTCCCCACACAGCACTGCCAAACACCAACTTCTCCCATGACTTTAAAACTCAAATTGCTTCACTAATATCTTGTAAATGCTTCTGCTCATGCAGCTTTATTGCCTGGTTTGCAAACATTTCCAACCTGATCCATGAATGCATGACACACTTAGTCACTTCTATTATTCCACTACCAGAAACCACATGACATTTAGTGTATTAAAATATTAAATTACAGTAGTGAACACTTCACTCTTACATCCAAGGTCTGAAATGCAGTGTAAATATGGGGGTTTTTTTCCCCCACACATTTATTGTAGAAATTAACAGAACTTTTATGTAGAGCTCTGAAATGCCTAATGGATGGTTGTGTGCAAACCTCCCCAGCCATGTGTGCCACCTGCAGCACCTCTGCAATCACCAGTTGCCCTCTGACTGCAGCTCAGCCAAGGCAGAGCCTGTTGTGGTTTTTCCTGCTTAGGAATGGAGTGGCACAACTGCAGCACTGGCAAAAATACCATAAATGATAGCAATGAACCAAGCACATTCCTCTGTCAAATGGCAAGGATCAGCTACTTGTAGCAGGGATGCTTTTATGTGGTCCATGAGAGCAAGATTTACTTCTAGGAAAGTAAATCTTCTCCCCTGGTGAGAAAATTTCACACACAAAAATCACAGAAAACAAAGCTGCACGTGGACAAGGATGCTGAATTCAAGAGTAAGTTACATCTTAGAAGGTTTTTGTCCAGCTCAAGATGCAAGTCCCTCAAAATCAGGATTTTATTGTAGGAGAACTACAGGACATTTATTGTGAGTCATGACCACCTTAGACACTGGTGCTGGCAGAAAATGGGGTGTAAATGAAAGGAACAATTTTTGTCATGTGGCAAAAGTGCTTTTACATTTTAATTGTGCTGCAGAAAGGTCAAGGTTGGATCTTTGTCAGTGCAGGGATCATTTGCTTTAATGGTTTATGAATGTGCCTCTCCAAAACTGAAGAAGTAGGAACTGAGGAATAAATCAAAATTTTCTTCTGCAGGCTGTTGCTTCCAATCTGCTTTTAAAACAGCTCTCCAGAGGCATCCTGAAATTTTACTGGCTTATCCCACATTTCCAGGGTGCCCACGGAGTTCTCAAGGCAGGGCTAGAGCATCTCTAAGTTGAGAAGGATGCAATGATGAAGTGTCCTGGCTGTCATTTGTGGCAAGGGGAATCTGTATGTACTGGTTTGCCTCTGAAAAAGGTTCTGTAGGCTTTCAGCAGAGAAGTAGTGTGAGGAGAGGGCTCAAGGGGGTACATGGCTCTTCACACCATGCACCTTCCAGCATGGTCAGATGAGAAGGGGAGCTTTCCCTTTGCCAGGACACTTCCCATCCCCTTCCCATCAACTTGTTCTTGACCATTGGCAGCCCACTCACCTAGGCAGACACAGCAAATTCACAATTCTGTGAATCCTCTAAAGGAGCTGCATAGAAGGAATAAGAATTTCCTTCACCCAGTTTTCAGCCCCACACATCCCACATGACCTGGTCGTGACACAGCTGCGAATAAGACACCTCTAGCAAGAGCCTCATTCACATCAAGGTTTAGAAATGGGATTGGAAAGTTATGAAGGGACAAGCTTTTCAAGAAAGGTTCTGTGGCCAAAGGTTAAGCTCCATCCGCAGGTTCAAATGAATTTCCTGTGTCTTCATTTTGATGAGCTACAGAATCACGGAATGAGTCAGATTGGAGAGGACCACAGTGATCAGATCCCAACTCCCTGCTCAGGCAGGGTTGTCCTAGAGCACATGGCACAGGAGTGTGTCCAGATGCTTCTGGAATGTCTCCAGTGAGGGAGACTCCACAGCCTCTCTGGGCAATCTGTCCCAGTGCTCAGGCATGGCACAGGAAAGAAATAAATTTTTCCTCATGTTCCTGTGGAACTTCCTGTGCCTCAGTTTCTCCCTCTGGTCCCACTGCCCTGCCGAGCAGAGCCTGGTCCCTCCTGTGCCCCTCCCTGACAGACATGGAGGAGGTTCCCTCTCAGGGTCTCTTCTCCAGGGTGAACAGGCCCAGCTCCCTCAGCCTTTCCTCATAAGAGAGATGCTCCAGTAAATGGACACAGTAAATACTACAAATAATAATAAATTTGAAAAGTATCATGCATTAACTTTGGGACCAGCTGTTTGCAGCTGGCTGTGCCATTCCTCTCCAAAGAGAAAGACCCTGGCCCTGTTATTTGTCTGCCTCAGCCCTCTGGGGATGTGCCTGGAGTTGGTGCTGGACATCCTGCCCTGCAGTGGGACTGAGCCCTGGAGCCTCCAAGTCCACAGAGATAAGCATGGAGCAGGGTGCCATACAAAAACTGAGAGGCAAAGTGATTTACTTAAGGAAAGACCGAGAAGACACCCCCACCCCTTGATTGCTTTAGCCCTGAAGTGCTGATGGAGCTGCAAGGAATGGAGCCTCTCAGGTGAGGCAATGGTTAATTCAGTGAGAAAGCAGAATAGCTTGCTCCAGATTTCATTCCCACAGTCATCCTCTCTTACCTCCGCTGTAAACCTGAGGGCCTGCATGCAGATGGGAGTGTTTCTGTTAGAAATGCTTCTGACAATAAATACTGTGAAAATCAGCATTGTTTTGTTAAAAAAAGAACGGATGTGCACCTCCAGTGGCCTCTATTTTTCACTTCACTGAAGTGATTATAAATGGCTTTACTTCTCCATCAGTGCCTTTGCTGTGGACACTAGGCATTGCTTTTATCTCATGCCCACATCCAGGTGTGCTGAACTTTTTACTCACGTTTCCAAACGCTGCTGGAGCAGACTGTGCTTTTGCCACAACAGCACTTTAAAAACTTATTGCTGTGGTTATCCATGCTGAAGGAGCACCCAGGAGTGGATGTGTAGGTACAATTTCCATCCACAGCTCTGCTTAGCCCTCCCTGACCCACCCACCAGCACGGGAACAGGGCAGGGGCTGGAAAGACGTGGGTGACAAGGGTGGGGACCACGGGTCTGTCCTTCAGAGGGTGAATGTGGGAGCTGAAGCCTGGCCCTGCAGTCAGGAGAGCATCAGATGCTGTGGGCCAAAACAAGGGTCAGGGCTCAGCCCGGGTGTTGGAGAGAGACACAGACACAGGGAAGCTCCTGGCAGGGACTGGGGAAATCTGCCAAGCTCAGTAGAGAGGTCTCCCCCTCTCTGGTCTGTATCCAGCCCTGCTGAGGAACAGCCAAGCCAATGCCAGGAACTGGAAAGTGAAACTGCGCAGAGAGGAGGAAAAAAAAAAAAGGCAAAACGGGAAAAGAAATCCAGGCTGAAAAGGAGGAAAGAACACCAGAGTGAAAGGCCGGCATGCTGGAAATAATTTGTTCAGACTGAACCCGCTAGCGGAGGGGCAGAGAAATTTTGCTGCGCTCGGGAATGTCGCACTTGGAACTCGCCGCTTTACTGGCAGCATTTCTTCTGCTCCCCCTCCTGCGCTGGGCGAGATGGAGGGAGGGAGGGAGAAAAAGCGAGGCCAAGAGCTTTCTGCGGTCGGTGGGGGCCTATAAATAGCCGGTGAAGTCTTCTAATACCAATCGGGTGCGTCAGCAGGGCCCTCCCCGGCCCCGCTCCGCAGCAGCCGCGCCAGCGGGAGCGGGAGCTGCGGCGGCACCCGAGCCCGGCAGCTGCGCTTGGCACCGATGGAGCCGGGAGAGGGAGGCCGGGAGGTGCAAAGGGGGTGGTTCGAACGCTCCCTGCCGCAGTCAGGATCGAGGAGAAAAAGGGGGAAATGATCCACGAGTCCCTACGAGCCGCCTTGCCTCGGCCGAGTGTCGTGTTCTGGTTGCTGCTCTTGCGAGTGCCCGGCTGCGTGCTGGGATAAATGGGTGTTCTAGGGCTGTGCCTCCTCCTAACTTGGATGTTGGGAGGATTTCTGAAGTCCCACCTCGCTCCTCCTCTCCACAGAGGAGGAGGATGAGGAGCTGAAGTTGGGCAGGATGCACAGGCTGGTTCTGTGCCACCACTTCTCCTCTGCAGGTTTAAACGCTGCTCAAAGGCAAAAGCCTGAAGGATGCTAGTGAGCATTTCTAGCCCAAATTTCCCATCGATGTCACCATCACTCCACGCCACTGGAGATGACCCTCCCGAAAATAAAGCTGCTGCTTCTGCCTGGTCCTTTAAAACCATTGCTGTGTAATCCAGACTTCAGAACTGGAGTGACAGAGGACCTGGCCTTTGCTTTCCTGAGCTCCTGCTCTCAGCCCCCGTAGCAGTAAGCTGTGGTGAAGCACTTCTTCCACAGAACTTGTATCTAAGACAGTATAAAAAGCTTGCATAATCATGGGGATGAATTTTTATACTGGTTAAAATGAGTTATTTCCAGTTATTCCCCCCCCCCTCCTTTTTTTTTTTTTTAACAATGCTGTATTTTCTGTGCATCTGACCTGCTTCATATCAGTCATTTTTCCATCTCTTTTGTAATCCTTGTTTCCTGCTTGGAAGGTTTGGCAAACTTGATGTCTATTTGGAGGAGCCCAGTTAATGGAGTTCTCCTTATCTTTTCCTAACTTCTTAAATTTCAGTGACTCACAATGTCATGATAAATGATAAAAGGATGAGGATGGACTAGCCAAATCTTACCAGTTCCCACCCTCTTCCAAAATAAATTTTTAATTAGGGGACATTGTTGAAGTTGCTCACGTCAATCCAATGGAAAGAAGTAGAGTAACCTGCAGACAAATTCTTCTTATATGGGGTTTATTTGCTAAAAATCAACCTGTTAAGCTGAAGATGCCAGGTCACAGGCAGGCAGATACAGGTCTTTCTGATCAGCCAATGCCTTGAGATGTGCTCCTTTTCAAGGAAGGTGGGGATTTCTCCCAGATTTGAGACTCTCTGTGGGGCCCACCAATGCCACATCAATATCCTGTGGAGGAAACATCTCTCTGTGACATCACACTGCACCCAGCAGCTTGAGACCCCTTCAGGCTTCCTCATTTCCTAAATTCCCTGAAGATGGCAAAGCTGTGGAGCAGTGTGGAGTTGGCTAAGTGCAGCCTCTGCAGGAGGAGGAGCAGTTTTCTGTGGATATTTCAGTAGCCAGCAGGTTTACCAGTTCAAAGCCCAGCACAAAAAGGGGATGGTGAGGTTGTGGTTAATCTTTTTGGTGTCAGTGGAGACTGGTGGCACATAAGGTGGGCTTTGCTGTGTCAGGGGACACTGCAGTGCTTGCAGCAAGTGATAAAATGTCACTGAGAGAGAGCAGGACCATCTCCAAGAAAGGAACAGCTCAATTGAAGCAGGGTCACTTCAAGCATCACTGTTTTCTCAGTGTCTGAAAGCTTCAAAACACTTATTGTTGAGAGCTTTTTAAAAGGATGGATGCAGAAAGAATATGCAATCCTGCCTCCCTCCTCCAAAAAAACCCACTTTAAAATCCAGTGAATAAAATACTTTATATCAAACTTCTGTCTAGTCTGGCTTCTAAGAGGAGACAGTGGAGATGGAAACAATCAATAAATTACTCTAATGATATTATCTCATCTAAAATGTAAATGTAATAAATTGTGCACTGAGTGTTTGAGCCAGGCTCACCCTTAGATGTGCTCTCCTGTTTCCCTTTCCACCCATGTTAATTAATCTGAATACATTTGGGTATGTATATTTTTTCACAGGGAGAAATAAAATGTGACTTAAAAGAGGTTTAAAACATTTTTTTTTTCTCCTAACAGTGAGGTCCAAGCTGACAACAGGATGATACCAGCTGGGATCTACCTTTCTGATCTGAAATCATGAGGATTACTCACATGTCTAAAAATAAGGCCATGCTGAAATTCCCTTGTTGGATTAAGATCTAAACCCTGCAATTGTCACTTTTCCCGTCAGTGTCAGTGGCTTAACTAAATATACTGTCCACATTGCTGCCTGGCATTCCTGACATTTCCCCTTTCACTGGAACTTCTCTGTGTCTCTGTCAGTTTATTTTACTTTTTGGTTGCTTGCTTGTTCTTTTCGCCAATTCATCACCTTTCTTGCTACATTCTTTTCCCCAGCCATATATGATCTCCCATCCTGTCCTTTCCATTCCTTCTCCAAGTTTTGCCACCCACTGCTTCAAAACTTGGGAGAAGGTTTCCAAACTACAAATTTCTGCAAGTGGTGGGAAAAGTGTGTACAAATTTACCCTGGATTTGTGTCTCTTCCATGCAAGAAAGGGTAGAAATGTTCCCAGGGTTGAGCCAATTTGCTGGCAGGGACATTGTGATGTCTCATAAGCCTTGTGCTGACACAAAGTCATTTCCAGGTGACAGGCAATCTTTTGGATCACTCTGGTGAAAAAAAGTGGACTCATGGTTTAGTCACATGTGGAGAAGCAACTAAGAGCAGACATGAAGAAAAGGCAAAGATTTCACATGAGTCCAGTGGTTTTTTTTATGCTTTTAAATAAAGGAGTTCACAGACAGGTTTTTAAGCTCTCAGAGATGGGTGGAGTTTGACAGCACCCATGTGTGAGGAGAATATTAAACACTCTTGAAGCACAATTACCTCTACAGCCACTTTTCCTGGGTGCAAACCCCCCAGCTCTGGTTTTACACAGGAGAAGTTAAGTCACAAACATCATTTCTCATAATGCAGAGAAAGCTCCCCCCCATCCTTGTTTACAATAAATAACCATCCCTGTCCGGAAGGAAATCATTTTCCCTCTCTGAGCTGCTTATTTTTTTTCCTCTTGGCCTTCCTCACCACTGCATTGATCAGTGTCTCAAAGAGGTCTTAATTTGAGAATTTTCCTAATGCACAATTGTGTGCGAGATGAAGCTTTTTCCAAGGATTTGCTGGTACAAAAGAAATATATTCCACAATAAGAAGAACAATTGCCATTCTAAATATCAAAGCATGATGATACACACTTTGTAGTCCTGCTCCAAAGAACACTTTTGTTTTAAATTCCCTCTTTTCAGGAGCTGCTGCTTCTGAAATTTCTCACTGTTGTTAAGTAGCCCAAAGGGGGATTTTGTGCACGTGTGTGTGTGTGCATGGGAAGTTTGGCATAATTCATTCAGGATATTGAGGTAATGGGGTTATTCTAAGCATGAAACGAGCTAATTTTCATGCCTTTTGGAAGCTGTTCTCCTGTTTGCCTAATTTCAATTTGTTTCCCTCTTTGAAGGGTTATTGCAGCTGATGTGTCTGATGTGAGCAGGGCAGCTGGGATTGGTCCTGACATGGGCACCAGGCTCTTCTCCATCACCTGGAAGTCTCATGGTACCCCTCCCCAAAACACATAGCAGTGTCCTTCAAATTTGGGAGGTGCTCAAAGTGATCTTTCCAGGTTCATTGCCTCACTGGGCTGAGTGAGCTGTGATTTTTACAGAGTGCACTCAGACCCTCTTCTCCTTACCAAAAACAGGAGGCAAGCAGCAGCACCTGCTCTTACAAGGGACACATCCTCCAGTCCATCCCACCCCCTTCATGTCAGTCCCATGAACCACAGGTTAGATACACTTGGAGTGTATTTAGAGGACTGGAAATGAATGAAATCCTACTGACAGTACAGGAAGTTAGGTGCTGAACTGGTTTAGATGCTTTCAGACCTTCCCATCCCACAGCAAACTTCTGCCAAGCTTCTACTTGTATCTCTAAGGGCTGAAATTGGGATGTTGATCCATGAGCATGCATGCTGTGCTTTTGTGCCTTTGCTTAAAGCCTTTGAAATCCTTTCCCTCAATTTGATAAGACAACAATTTGCAGGTGATTTATGCCATATCCCAGCCCTGCTCACTGTTATCCTGAAAGCACAACTGCAGTATGGATGATTCTGATTTATAACACCCATAAGCACTGCTGCTACTTCAGCTAAGCCCTGCACTCACTCCATAGTCCACATGATGCTGTTATTGTGGATCTGACAAGAGACCCTCAGTGATCTGGGGAGGCCAGAGCCCCAAATTCCAGCGTGGTTGGGAGCTGCATGTTGTGCCAGGCAGAGGAGGGATGAAGGTTTGCCAAGGGAGGTTTCATTTCACCTCAGAGCTGTCCCTGTGCTGCAGCTGGCAGGGGATCAGTGCAGCTCCTGGCATCCTTTCTCACCATCCAGGGTGCCTCTGATTTATGCCTGGCTCTAGTGGCCCTCCAAGGGCTGTCCCATCCAGTGACATCCCCTATCTCCTGGCCATCTCCCATGATTTCCACCCAAACCTGCTTTTGGGCAGAGAAGTCAGGATTACTCTGCTTATGCTTGGCATTTCTCGAGATCCCAGTTAGACAGGAGGCTGTAGGCAGACAAAATATTTGTGTGACATGTGAATTAATCAATGAAACAGCTCTTGGTAGTAGAACTGAGCATGTGTCCCTGGCAGCTGAGAAGGTGCCTCCCCAACCCTCGAAGTTTAGGAAACAAAACAGATTACCCCTGAAAATTTAATTCCAAACTGTGAAATGACAACTGAAAGAAATGCTTTTGTTTTCCATCCCCCCTTTTTTTTTTTCTTGAACTGAACAGTACCTAACTGTTTAACATGCAGGGGAAGGATTATTTATGTAGGGCTCTTGTGTAGGTAAAGCACCACGTCCTTGGCCCTCTGCCCACGTAGCTCAGCTCGGGATCTCTTGTTACAAATTGCAGCTGTGTAACATAACAGGAAACGTGAGGCTTTAAGTTATTCCAGTGGAAAGATTAATTATTTGGAAAATAGTTATGCAGCAGCTTTGTGTATTTTTGGAGCAAAGGTGACCAGCACCATCTTAAATTTAAAGAAAGAAAGTTGCTGGGGAAAGAAAAAGAGGAGCTTTGGGGAGTGACAGAGTTTTGGGACAATTCAATTTTTTTTTTTTTTAATAGTGGTTGAAATGTCTGCTGTCGTGGAAGGAACAAAGCTGAGCTCCACAAAGCACAGTCCTGGCAGGGTGAGGGTGAAGGAAGGGGATCTGTTGGATTCAGCTGGACATTGACCCTCCCCATCCAAAATCTCATCCATCAACCTGGGAGGAAGGTACAGGAATCCTGCAGGCTGGTGAGACAGATGAGAACTGAGGGATGAGACGTGAGTTTGGAGGCACAGGCTCAGTGTGGCAGGTCGTGGTGTCCCCAAAGTATGACACCATATTCTGGGGAGCCTCTTCCCTTCAGGCAAACACTCCTGAAAAGGCAAACACGGTGTCTGGAGGGAAACTTTTTCCATGGGGCAGGGGATGGGGTGACAAGTGATACCTCCTGCCCACCAAAGCAGTGTGGCCAGCAGGACCAGAGCAGTGATTGTCCCCCTCATGCAGCACAAGTGAGGTTGCACCTCAACCCGTGTCCTCAGTTTTGGAGCCCTCACTATGAGAAAGATATTCAGGTGCTAGAGCATATCCAGAGAAGGTCAATAAAGCTGGGAAAGGGTCTGGAGAAGCTTCTAGGGAAGCACTGGAATAGGCTGCCTTGGGAAGTGGAAGAGTGGCTGTCCCTGGAGGTATTTAAAAGACGTGTGGATGTGGCACCTGGGGACATGGTTTAGTGGTGGCCTTGGCTGTGCTGCGTTAATGGTTACACTCGATGACCTTAAAGTCCAATTCCCACCTAAAGGAGCCCACAGCTCTGTCCCTCAGCCTTCCCTGTGAGCTTTTCCACAGAGCCAAGGTGCCAGGATTTTTAATTTGCTCCTCTGCATGTGAGCCATCACCCCAATTAAAGGAGACCACTCCAAGAGCCAGCTCACTGCTGCAGTGCCTCGGCATGGGTGACAGTCAAGTCCTCCCAGCCCCTCTGCAGATGCTTCCCAGTGACTCCAGAGAGATCTGCAGCCAGAGCTCCCTGATTAGGATTCCTCTTAGATCCAAATGTGCTCAAATACTGGAGCCCTCTGGAGGGATGTGGTTTGGACAAAGACGTGGTAGTTATTTTTAGGCAGCACAATGCACCTTTTAGTCAAGTTTTTCCACTCAGACACTTAATGCCTGGTTATTTTGCAAGAGCAGCTATTCCAGAGCTAGCTTGGAGCTAACCTGGTCTCCTGGGGCTGCTGCCCACTGCAGGGACAGGGACCTGGTGGTCCCTCTCTGTTTGCTCAGCTATAGCTGCTGAAATTAAAGCCCCGAGGGAGAAACCCTTCTGCATGAACACCTCAATGGGTTTGGGGGTGAAACTCATGAAAACCCTGACTTTTGGCCTGGCAGTTGTGCTCTCCTCTCCTGCAGGCAGAAGGAACAGGCAAGAGGTGCCCCAGGAGCAACAAGATATAGAATCCAAACCATGTCCATCATCCCTCCCTCCATCAGCAGGCTGGGGAAGACTGTTTTCCAAGCAGCCCATTTTTTACAATCCCTACTGGGAAAAGGACAATTAATAACAGAAAGAAGATGCATTCAAGGTGTAAATGTCTCATAATTGATGCAGGACAGTCCATTATTTTTAATTTTTACCTTTCAGATCCTGGCAAAGCAGAACATCAGTTTAAGAAAGTTTCCTATAAAATCAAGGATGTTTTCTATGTAAGTAGCAAACCAAACAGAGAGAGCAGTCTCTTAACTTTCCAAGTTTTTTATTTCTGCCTCATTTGCTGCCACCTCAGACTAACCAAAATCTCCATGTTTGTCTAATATAAAACCCCACATTTTTGCAAAACTCTTCATGCCACAGCAGTTTAGCTCTACCACAATAATTTGACATTCTACCATAGCAAATGTTAATAGATGAAACAAAACACTGTATATTTAAGGAAAAAAGAAAAGAGGAGGAAATTATTTAATTTAATGTAGTCATTTCAATGCATTTGATAGAAGACAGGAGGCATATTGGAACCAGCCAAGAAATAACACCAGTCAAAGGCTACTTTCTTCACTGCATTTGTACCTCATGTGGCTGTTGGCTCTTCTATATCCATAAATGCAGACTTGACAAAATTCTTCTGGTCTGGGAGCTGCAGAATCCCACCCTGCCCCACAGCCCACATCACCTGAGTGATGCCTGGACAAATCACCTCTTAGTATCATCACAAATTAATTACAAGTCATCTCTAAGCT
Organism: Illadopsis cleaveri; assembly: GCA_013399915.1. Taxonomy (NCBI): domain Eukaryota; kingdom Metazoa; phylum Chordata; class Aves; order Passeriformes; family Timaliidae; genus Illadopsis; species Illadopsis cleaveri. The sequence continues at coordinate 135,365 of VXBB01017066.1, forward strand.
CCCTTGCATATAAATGCATAGCACTGAGCTGTCTGAGATAGGACCATAGCCATCCAAATGGAAAGAAGGACCTGGAGAACACCGTGGTGCCCAGCTATAACTAACTCCTGCTGGGAGAAATATCTCTTCTGTCTCCTGGGGCATTGGCTACAGGGACAACCCAGGGTGACAAAACTCCTCATTTGGGTTTTTTTCAGAGAACTGCTTGAAGTTGGGTGAGACAAACAGATGGCAAGAGTGAGGTGTGTGGGGAAAAGGTCAGTGCAGAAACTTTTTCTGAGGAAAAAAGAAGCCACTGTGCCTAGCAGAAATGTGGTTAGGTCTGAGGCTAGCAAAGGGTGCAGCTCAGAGAAACAAGGACAGCATAAATAAGCTGAGCTTTCAAGAAACCAGGTCTTTTGGGCAAAGCAACCAATCTCCTACATTCAGAAGTCACCTGAAGACAGGAGGTGCCTGGAAGGGCAAGCTTTTGGTTCCCAGCTCACGTGCAAACTCATTGTACAACCAGGATTGACACCAGAGAGGTTGTTTGACACAATGGTCTTTGGAGTTTGCCAAAAAAGCCAGATGTTCCTTGCCACAGGGGAATCATCTTCCTCAACCTGGCATCTGGTTCCTGTGGCTGCCCATAAAAGAAGGGGACAGGCACATTGTGCAGAGGGGCAGGTGGCACAATGCAATGGCTTTTTCAAATAATTACCAAGGAGAAGCATTACAACAATTTTTGGCTGAAACCACACAGACAAACGCTGTGAACAAGTTCCGTGAGCCTGGCTTAGGGAATCACTGAAATTGGTGTTTATCTCTTGGTATTTCAGAGTGCTGGGGTAGATGGTTTCAGGAATGAAGGAGGATTTGGCACTAAAGCCCTGCTTCTGGTGCTGTGCAAAGGGCAGATCCTTAAGTGAGCAGGCAGGCAGGCCATGAGTTATCCGGTGCCCACTCGCACTGATTCATACCCTAAGGGCAGAACACCAAGCTCTTGCTCACCTTCCTGCAGGGTTGGGCATTTCAGAAACCACAAAAGAACAACCGAAGGGCTTTAAAAATAAGACAGAAAACAAAATAGTGATTCTCTTCATACTCCATTCGAGCAATAAACAAAATGTTTGTGTTAGAGGCTGTTGCAAATCTGGCATCTCAATTACGTGCTGGGGTCAGACTGCTGCTTTCACAAAGCTCTGTGGGGTCCTTCCCTAAAGGAAGACATTTTCCAGGTGAGAAAAGCAATGTGAGCACAGGAACCAAGGCTCTAGGTGCAAATCCCTTCCTGATGGGGGAGGGTTTTCTGTTGCAGGTCCCCCCAACCTCAGAGCTCCTCATCCTGGGTCGGAGGTTTTCCAGCCAGTCCTTCCTACCTTTCCTTGGCTGCTGCTCCCCCACCATCCCACCTCGGCCCTTGCTGATCTCCCTGGAGCTCAGAAGAGGGCAATGGGGAGGCCTTAAGGAGAGAATTCTGGAAAAATCAGGAATGCTTCCTAAACCCCTGGCTGTGTGTGACATCCATCTGCTCAGAGCGCTCATTAGCGGGTTGTTTCTTCTGAATTGAAAGCTTTTTTATTTTTAGCTGCTCTCGGCTCATCACCATCTTTATCCTTCAGAGTTAATTGGCTGAGATGAAAGGGGCTATTCCCACTTCACAGGTAACTCCTGGTCTCCGTGCTGGGGCAGACCCTCTGCGTCCTACTGCAACAAATCCTGGGCCTTTTTGGTTTTGCCAGAGCTGCCGAGGGAGCAGGGAAGGGGTGCAAGTGGCACTGGGCATCCTCGGGATGCAGCTTGGACCACACGTGGTGGCCCTGCTCTGCTCCAGAACACTGCTGGCAGAATCCTGGAGGAGCCTGGGAGACGTCTGAGCCACCAACACCAGCAATTAACTGTAATTATCTAAAGAGAGTGTGTGTTACATGCTAACACAGTCCTGCCAGGAGTGCTGATGTTCAGAGGTAAACACAGAGCTGAGTGGGGATATAAAAGTCAAATCTCTCTGAATTTTTTATTTTTTTTTTCATACAGGCCTGCTCACCTTTACACAGCTGAGCCTTAGGGGCTTGATTTCTTTACAGAGACAGCGTTCAGGTGTTTGAGGTTCACCCCATTGCCCACCAGATGCCACAGTGGGATGATGACCTGGCCAAGTTCTCTGTGCAGAATGACCTCAGCAAATCCTACCCATGGGAGGATTGGTGGAGACACTGCCCTGAGGAAGTGAGAAATCTCAGGAGCTCTCAGTGTGGTGGAAATTAGGGTGGAAGAGGTGAGGGGAACATCCAAAGAATGGGTGAAGATGGGCCCTGAAAACTGGGAGTTGCCACATCTTATGGTTTCTGTGTGGTTTCAGTCACCTGGAGTGGGACTGAGCAGGAAAGGTGAAACAATGACCTAGATAAGGGCAAAACAAAGGACAAGATGTTTATTGGGGAGTAGCTCCTGGGTGGCTCCAGTCAGACTGCAAAGAGTTTACTCTTCTCAAGACTAAATCTGAGGTTAAAAGGAAGATCTCAAACATTAAAGGATCTCAGGGCTTGGGAAGGAGGGGAGTGCAGAGGCTGTGGAGCCATGCCCACTGAGGAGAGCAGCCACATCTCTGAAATAAATAAAAATTGCTTTACTTGCATGGGGCTGGTTTGATGTTAATCTACCAACTGGCAAAGACCCAAGGGGCCAGGGGGCACAAAATCCCAGACAGATGTGCCAGAGCCACCTGGGGGAACAGTTCCTCTGCTTGGAGGGACCACTGTGCTACCTTCTCTTGGATCTCACAGGTTGGACAGTGAGCAACACATCGAAAGAGATGCCAACCCCTCCTCACCCTAAAGAAGGAGCTCCTGGGGGGATAAAAAAAAAGCATTGCAAGGAAAAAAACTTTGAGAAACATCTCTCTTTAGGTTGAGGAAATTTTGGTGGTATCAGGCAAGATTTTCAAAAGAGGCTTGTAATTATATATAAAAAAAAGAAGCCATGGGTTTGTGCCAAAGTCTCCTGAAGTTACCAGGGAAATGACCTTGGATCTGTCCCGATCAGGATTGAAGGGGATGGTGCATTATATAATCTCAACTTTCTATTACAAATGCCTCAGGACACTGGGGTTTTTACATATCAGGCAGAGTACTTGGTGAGAGGCTTTGAGGTGGGGATTGCAGCCCTCTATTTTTCTGAGCATCACAGAAATGTATCAAGGCCTTAGGGAACATTAATATATTTTATTGGACAAGCCACTAGAGCTGGAAACAGCTTGTCAGCTGTTGGGCACACAAAAGCTTCCAGAATAAAAGCAAAAAAAACCCCTTAAAAGCTTTTATAAAGTTCCCAGAAATCTCCCACTTGTGCCAACAACACCTTAAATAAACCATCAAAAGTAGCCAGACAAAAACTAAAAATATTCACAGAAGCCAAAGAAGTTCTGTCAGTGTGGATCAACTTTGGACAAATTATAGCTGCTTTGCTTGAAAGGCAAATTTTTTTCCTACACAATAAAAAAAAAAAATCTGCCTTTTTTTTTCCAATTTTCTATCAAGACATGAAAATTTAATGAAGGGATTGATTGAAAACCAGCCAGGCTTGACACAGATGGAACTCTGACCTAAGCAGAGTTTTTATTGATTCAAAAGTCTAAATTTTTTCTAAAAATAGCACTATAGGAAATCCTTGTGGATTGGCAGGGTGTTGTTGTGGTTGGTGGGAGGTCCTGAGCCATCCAGGTATCTTGAATGAACAAGACCTGACGGCGAGAAAAATATTATTATTATTATGAATGAACCTGAACTGGAACATTCCAGCTCTGGAGCCTCATCCCATTTTGTGTTTGATCCTCTTCAGTGCCCAGGACCAGACAGCTCATAGGGCTGAAGCTCTTCCTGTCACTGGACTTGGATTTCTGAGAAATTCAGTTGAAAAGACAAGTTAATTCAAGGCAAAAAAGAGACTATTTCTCATTTTCTGTATCCTGCTTCCCTTGTTTGGTGAGCTGTAAGGAAGATTAGACAATTTCCTGTGAACCTGTACAGCTGAAGAGTTACTTGATCACTTGTTACCCAGGCACTTGCTGCCTGCTTTGCCTACCTAGAAGGCATTAAAAAATTAAAAGTTTTTGCCCAAGTAAGAGGTTGGATATTACTTTGACATTTCTTATTCATATTCAAAATCTGCCATGTTGGGTCGAGCTGTAGGGTTTTATCCCTGCATCTCCTCTCCTTCTCGACACTTCTCCATCAGAAGGAAAGGAAGATATTTAAAGCAAAGTCCACGGGCTGTGCTTCTTGTTTGCTCTGCAAAAGGAATTTCGAGCGAGGCTGACATCACAGTACAACCAGAGACATCAAGGAAGGATTCCATGCTCCATAAGCCAAGGTTGGAATGAGGACTGCAGAGCAGCATCTCCTTCTCTTTGGGCTCCTTCCTGAGCTGAGGTTTTTGTCAGAGGCACAAACCCCCAGCCCCTTGCAACGTCAGACATTTGTTTAAATCATGGCGGCTGCCAGAAGATAATCGCTGTCAGGGTAAAATTACAAATCATTCTGCATAATGCCAGGCTGATTACCATGAAGGCAGTGGCAGGATTTGAATTTTACTCCTTTTTTTTTTTTTTGCCTTTGTTGCTGAAGGCAGCAGCCTCCCAAAGGTGGCATTTTGTGCTCAGGTCTGCGTGGCTGGCCCGATATCACTCCTGCATTTCTCTTTTGCCATTTGACAGAAAGGTTCAGCAGCTACCTTAGGGCAGGTGGGTGATCCTACAGCAAAGCATCCTTGTGAAAAGGGCTCCTGCTCGGAGCAACAGCAAGGGGAAGCAATTTTCACCTTCCTTTTCATGGAAAGCCCGGAGAAGGGAAGCACAAAAGCCTGAAGTCACTTGCTCTTGCCTGGATTCACAAGTGGCAAAAAAGGACTTTGCATTCGAATTTCTGGAGCCACGGGGAGTGACACACCCAGCCACCCACCGGGGGATCCCTCAAGTGCCTGTAGGATGATGCTGCCATCCAACATTGAGCTCTAACATCCACCACCTCAAGTGTTTACCCTCAGTATTGCTCTGTAGTCCTGGCTACCCTTCCCACAAAACCTGATTTAGATGGTTTAACATGAGCTCAGGTTAAACCATGATATCAGTGTCACTGTGTTTTTGCAGTAGGGAGGTCCTGGAAATTTTGACCAGGGGGGATAATTAATGAGGGATGCTTGGGAAGGTGCTATTTTGTGGTGAGCATTTATCTAAAGGGAATCCTTGGCCGAGAGAGGGTATTTAGTAGTCATGACAAAAGCTGGCACTTAATTCTATTTGATGTGAAGAAAGAAAGATAATTGTCAACATTTATTTCCCTCTGCTAGAGAATAAGAGACTGCTTGACTCAGGGACTTTGCTGTGGGGAGTCATCTGGATTAAAAAATAATTAAGAGAATGTGCTTTGCTGATCCCCAATCCCAAGATTCTTCTCAAAGAAGTCTGAAGCTCTTTGTGAAGAGCCTGAAGATGGGATTTTGGGACTCTGGGAGGGGCTATGGGTCACAAGAGCATATGGAAAACGTGCCAAAAAGGTGGTCCTGCAATAAATAAAAAGCATCAGGCCCTCAGAAGAGCTGCCATGTCCCCCTCCCACACAGGATACTGCTTTGTGTAAAGTGGAATCCACCACTGGCTCACCATGGGGCTTCCCAAAGACTCAGAACACACCGTAAATGAAGCTTTCTGCCTTTTAACCCACCCCTGGAAACGCTGTCTTCCCTCTTCCTGGCACCACAGAGTTGCCAGCAGCGCCATTTCAGAGAGCAGAGAAGAGACGTTCATCTTCTTCTGTAACACCCTCAGTTTTTGCTTAGGTCAAGATGTGCTCATCTCCCATTTTCTGGTGAATCACAAGCCAGAAAAAGATTCTGGATGCTTCAGAGAAGGGCTGCACGAAGCCCTCAGTCACCATGAGTCACTTCTCTGCCAAATGCTAATTTTGCATCAGAAGCGTGTTTTACTTTTGAGAGGATTTTTTTTTTTCTTTCTTTTTTTTTTTTTTCTTCTCAGTTCAGTCATTCGAGGACACATCCTGCCTGGGAGGTGGTGAGCACCCAAAAATCCTGTGAAATTTGTGGGTGCCAGAGCTTCTTGTGTGAGATTTGGGACTAGAGCTTCTTTGGCTGTTACTTAGTGTAGACATCCTGATTTCAGAGGAGCAACTTAATTTTGTAATCAGTACAGTGGTCTAAGCAGGATTTTAAAAAATTATCAGAAAAGGTGAAGCTTCACATAGCAAGGAGGAGGATTTCATAGGGGGTCCTTGAAATCACATCTTTGTTTTCCTTCTTTGAACTATTTGCTGCCATTGTACTTGAATAAAAATCTTCTTCCCAATGGCAGCAATAAGGATGCCTGGCAGGTTTCATGGCATTTTCAGGACTTTTCCTCTCTCCCAATCTGTAGGCTTGTGTCTTTCTCCCTTTCTCTTTCTTTATTTCATCAAGCTAAACCACGTGGGTATTAACTGCCCTGGTAAATACATGTCAGTGAGTAAAATTCTCAGTGCCCAGGGTTCCAACACTTGGGCTCTGCTGTTATTTCAGCAGAAAAAAGGAAAGGTGAGGGGGGAAACTGTGCTTGACCAGCCCAAAAGAGGTGACCAAGTGGGAGTGGTGGATGTTCTTCACCTCAGTTTCAGCCAGGCTTTGACACTGTGACATCCCCCTGGACAAAGTACATCATCGTCCAAGATAGGTGGCATCATCAGCCAAAGATTTCCAGCATGGGGAAACTGAGTCCTATTCCCAGGGTTTTCAGAGGCAGATATTCAGCAAGCAGTACTAGCTTTGATCAGGTATTTCACTGCTCTTTCCAAAAGAGATGATATATTAATCATAATCTTTGGAGGATGTCAGCAACGATGGGATTTTTTAATCCAGTGAACCAGAGCTGTGTTACAGCTCCGTGATATTAGCAGAGCCTTTCTGCATTACACCTTGCCTGTAAGTTTTATTTCAAGAAAGGAAACCATTTGTTCCCTGCCACCTCCTGAGCTGGCCAGACATTCACAAGTCTATTGCTAACCTGCTTTCTCTAATGAAAGCATCAATTCCCAGCAGCAATAGTTGTCATTAAATCAATAAGACACGTAACCCATTCTTCTGGTGCCTCACAAAAATGCTCAAGCAAATTGTTAACAAGATTTGCTAATGCTGGGGTCCCACAGTCCAGAAGTCTCTGCAAAAAAATAATGGTATTTGGCTCACAGAAGAACTTTACTGGTTGGCTTTGTTCTCTGAAATATTTTAACCCTGTTTTCCCCACAATTTTTCAGTGTTTGAAACCTGTGGAACAACTTTGCATGGGTGGAGGCAGTTCAGGCTGGAACAAAGCACTGACAGCAAATATCAAGGATAGTTTTCTGCCAGTAGTCAAACACTGCCTCAGAGACTGTCAGTTCTTGGTTTGCCCAGCAATTTATTTTTCCCCCAGGAAAGCACTAAACTGGCTCCTAGTAATCCCTAAGGTGTTTCCTTCTCTCCCTGGGATCTATGCCTGATATTTTTCCTAAATCACTTGAATGTAAAAGTATGGCCTCTTGTAGTCTCCCAACACTCTTCTGGGTGGTAAAAAAAACCTGCTCCTGGAAATCTGGAGGCCAGATAATGTTCTAAGGATGAAGAGATGACCCAAAGGTTGGCAGGCTGGTGGTTTTGCCTCCTGAATATTTCTGACATTAAAGTGCAGCTGACGTGGCTTTTCTCTCAAGCACTGGGAGCAGCATATGCTGACAAGGGAGTGCTTCAGTGGTAAGAACCAGCCTTTTTTACTGATTTTACAGGGTTTTGGTGGCTGGACCTGGTGAAAGACCTTCATCCATGCTTGTGTGTGCATTGACATAGTGGGATTGAGGGCTGTGGAAATAAGGATCCTACTGCTGACCTGGCTTGCAGACCATAATTAGTTTAGGCCTGAAAAGCATGGCAGGAGCAAAACACATCATGTGTGTCTGTCCAGAGAGGCAAGCAGGGAAGAGAGGATGGTGACGATGCTTGAGGAAGAAGAGAAAAGCAGTAAAAGGAGTGAACAAGCCGGCAAAGGGGCCAGGAGTGCTGAAGAATGAAGACACAGGGAATCCAGCTGGTTATGAAGAAGCAGAGGCTGTGCTTCAGAGCATAAAGGGAGCAGCAGAGAGAGGCATGGAGGAGCAGGGCTGACAGGGAGATGGATCGGGTGGGAGAGCCGTGCACTGAAGGCGAAGGCACAAAAGGGCAAGGACGGATACACACGGCTTTGCAATTAGCAGCTGTGATTTATGGCGCCTCCTTTGTCTTATCATCCTCCCCTGGCAGATGTCCTGCCAGCAGGGGCAGTCGAGGGGTAGCTAAGGAGGGGACAGAGGGGGTTTTAAATAGTCAGAATAATGGAGAGGTATGGAAGGGACTTTCTGATAATCCATACAGCCTACCCAGGCAATTCTCGTTAGCAATATCTAATTATATAGTAGCTGACCTTTTTTTGCAATAATTTTAGGAAGTTTCTTCTCCATTTATCCCAACATCTGGGCTTCTCACATCAGGTTTCTGCTCCCTCAGACAGAGCCTGAACACTCAGAGCTGGTTTGGGCTTCGGGTGGTGGCTGGTGAGAGGCTGGGGGCAGTTAAACAGGAATGCAGGTGCCACAGAGGAAAAACGTCCTTTGTTGGCACAAATCTGCTGCACTGATCCTTTCTCCTCATCCTGATCATCCCCTTTTCTCTGTAGACACACAAATTTCANGTGGAGTCACCATCCCTGGATGTGTTTAAAAAAAGACTGGATGTGGCACTTGGTGCCGTAATCTAGTTGAGGTGTTGGAGCATGGGTTGGACTTGATGATCTTGAAAGTCTCTTCCAACCTAGAAATTCTGTGATTCTGTGATTCTGTCCTATCCCTGTGCCAAAGCTTGAAGCATTGTGTTTGCATGGCCATTATGCAAGGTAAGACTGTGAGGCTGATGCAGAAGCTCCAAACCAGGAGGAGGGCTTAGACGTTTAACTTTGATTTACTTTCACTGAGTCGTTTGCACCTCTGCGAGATGAACACTAGGGAGCAACGGGCTAATCCTAACCCGGGGCTGTCCCAAAGGGAGCTCCAGCACTGCCAGAGAGGAAGGGGCATCTGAAGGAGGCACTGGGAGATACAGGAGACAAACAGTGAATCTGGGAGAGGAGGGGTGCACTCCCTTGGGAGCAGAGGTCAGAGAGGCTCTCTCCAGAGAGGCTGGTTCAGAGGGAACCAGCTGCAGCCACAGCAAAGGCAAGTGGTGGGGCAGGAGGGATGCAGGGGTGACCACAAGCTCCTCTGCTGGGTGTCCCTCAGGGAGTGAGTCAGGACGTGTGGGCTCCCTCTTTCCTATAATAGTTAGGGCTGAGAGTGTTTACCCTGTCTGCCTGGGCAGCTCGAGCACAGGCACCCTTTGTAGTCCTGCAGGAACCCACCTGCAGCTCCAGGCGGATGGCCTCACGCCCAGGGCACCTCAGGACTTGTGTCCCACACAGGGGAATCAAGAAATAAAGCTCCTGGTATTGACTGTGTTAATAATGACACCACAGACATTTATATGAAGGCAACTACATCAGTATATTAACTTTGCTTCACTGTTCAATAGCTCCAGGAGAGCTGATGTTTGGGATGAGCACACTTCAGTAAATTACTCCCAAACACTTCATTTTTTTTTTTTTTGGCCTGGCCTAGAAATAAGACTAAATGCCTTTTTTTTTTTTTTTTTTTTTTTTTTTTTTTTT
>VXBB01017066.1:145137-165203 GCA_013399915.1 Illadopsis cleaveri
AGACTAAATGCACCTTTTTTTTTTTTTTTTTTTTTTCTCCCTTAATCTGCTTTTGAAATTTGTGTTGCTGTTTTTCTCTTATCTGCAAGTCCTTTAGATGAGCTGTAGATCCCTGCTTGTCCAGCTTGGCTGCTTTTTCTTGATATCCCACACTCTTCCCAGTATTCCTTGGAGGCTGTAGCGTAGAGGAGCTCAGGAGGAGCCTTGCCTGGGAAATGGGGATTTTCTGCCTCTCTTGTGGGCATTTTGTGTGAGAGATACAACCCTGAGGTTTTCTATCTGGTCTGGGGAATGGGAAAATCTGTATTTCCTCTAAGGGAATCTGAGAACAGCGATTAAGAAATGCAAGTCAGGTGAATTACAGGTATCCCCGTTGCCAGTGGCAGCTTTTAAAAGAGTCACAACACCCCCCAAAAAGGTGCAAACAGCTGCAGGGGACAGTGTCCCAGGCTTGCTTCTGACAAGAGCTCATCCCTGCACTCGGAGGTAACTTCTCCTCCCAGCTGAGTCCTGCTTCCCCCTGGAGCCAGGAGCCTGCAGCAGACTCTTGAGAAGTTGCCTTGTTAGAGGTGCCTCAGTCCAGCATCCGTGGATCTCAAATTAAGAAGGAAAAGTGAAGTGGATCCATTTTTATCCTGGAAAGCAGAGATTACTGGCCCTGCCTGGCTCAGTGGGGTGCTTCCAGCTCTCCAGAGGAGAGCTGGGGTTTGCTCTTTGCCTGCTTGGAGCAGTTTGGGCAAGTTCAGGAGGGAGGGAAGCAGTGGGGAAAAGGATGGGAATAAATAAAATAAAGACAGGAGAGAGAGAAATTGTTTATGTTAATAGTCACTGCCCACCTGCAGAAAGGGAAAGAAACATGCTTGGGTGTTTGTCACCCTTTCAAAAACACATAGGAATGGAAGTGCATAAATTGTTTTTTAAAAAAAAAACACCTGCCAAACTGAAGGGGAGGAGGAGGAGGAGGGGAGAAAAGAAGAAGACATCAATTGGAGGGAAAGTGGAAAATATTTTGATTGAAAAATGTCAACAAGCTCTCCTAGAAGCAACAACAAGCAGCAGTGATTGTGTTTGTACAAAACAAGCCCTTCTTCCTGATGCAGAAGATTGATTTTATTTTTCCCATATGAAAGCCAAATAAAACCCCCCAGACATCCCAGCTCCATCCAGCTGAACTCCCCTAGAAAACTTTGGGTTGCAGAGAGGAGAAAATAAGGGGAAAAAAACCCCCTCAGGCACAAAATATGACAGCAAGGTCCAGATCCCCTCTGACCTAAAAACAGCCCTGAGGGCTGGGCTCTGTGTTGGCAATGACGTTTCAGGGGAGAAGCTCTTCCTGCACATCCTGGCTCATCGCTCAAATCCAGGCACAGAAAGGGATTTTTGAGGTGTTTGGGTTGTTTGCAGGTTTAGTGCCTCGCCAATGACTCCTGGGTTTTTTTTATTCCCTAATCCTGTGTGAGCATTGTAGGCCGAGAGAGACATAATCCCGACTCTTGAATGAATCTCGCCGAGTTTTGTTCATAGACAGAAAATGAATTAGGTTAAGCAGGGATTAGGGGAGACACACTACATGCCCACTTGACCCCATGCAATCACAATTGTTTATGTGTGAGCTGGAGGAAAAAAAAATTGGTTTGGGAAAAAGAGTAGGTGTAAAGAATTAATGGGTTTTCCAAAGGGGACAAAAAAAAAAAAGTAAATAAAATGTAAGCTTGGAGGGTTGGGGAGCCTTTCTTCATATGGCACTTCCCGTGGTACTGAATAGCCCTGGAGGTGTGGGGGAAAATATATCTAAGATGGAGATAGTATCCATGGAAAGATAGAGGCTCAGTGGCTCTGGATAAGTCTGGGAATATTGAGACAGAGCTTCCCTGAGCTAAGAAGGCTGGATAGGGAGGGGATACCTTTAGACAGCAAAGATTCAGGTGGTGTTTTACAAACTGCAGCAGTGGGTGGTGATCGCCCTGTGGGTCGTCTCCCTTAACCCTGGCATTTCTCTGGCCCTGGGAGGCCAGATCCTGCCCTGCCTGCCCTGCTGGAGCCAGCCTTGCTAAGGATGGAGCACAATGCTTGCTTTCTGGGTTTTCTATTTTCAGCAGCCTCCGTCAGAGGTGAGGAGTTGAAAGTTGCCATGCCGACAGGGAAATTTCAGGCCCTAAAATAGTCAAAACTTGCTCCTGCATCATGTGAGTGTGCCTGTGCTTCCTGCGAGGGAGGTGAGGATCCAGCTAGGAGGGCACAGGGAGGTTGTGAGGATCCTTCCTCTGCAGGGAGGGAAACCATCCTCTCAAGAAAACATCTGTAGGATGCTCTCTGTCTCCTTTCTTATACCTACAGGGCATCTGGATAAATTAAGCAGCAGCAGGCAACAGACTGCATCAGGAATTGGGGGATCTTAATGATCACAATATTAAAAACAATGATTCTTCCAGTTTTCACTGTTACTGCCACTGCTAGAGGTCGTAGGGACTGGATCTTGATAAGGAATCCAGTCCCCAAGGGGAGACACAGAGAGAAGAGGAAAATGGAAGGGGTGGTTTTTAAGAGGGAATACGTATTTCTCAAGGAGTCCTTGCAATGTGCTTGTGGAGCATTAGTGGTCCATCAGGATGTACAAGATTTGCAGATACCCAAAGGCTGCACCAAGCACCCAGCTGCCTCCTGTCAGTCATGGGCCTGAAGTCTCCTGACATGCAGGGCTAGATGGGCTCGGGTTTGCCTTTTCCCTGCTGTTCAATCCCATTTCACCAAAAATCCCCAAATGAGGAATCCTTTAAAACTGGAGTAGACCCTGCAGAAATGCCCAAACTATTCAAACCTGTGACACAGATCTGCCAGTCGTTAGGGGGCATTTCTGTCCCTTGTCCATGCTTGGGTGAGGTTATTCTCCAGTCTCATGGAACACAAATGCTGTTTAGACATCCCCGAATGAGGAGAAAATCTATTCCCTCCACATGCCCTCATAAATGAGGCCCAGCAGAGCCCATGAAGCTCCTCACTGCATTTTGGCAGAGAGAAATCACAGCTCACCTTCCATTTCCCACACTCTGCCTTTTTTTTTCCCTCCCTCCCTCCTGTTGTTTTTCCCTGCTCGCCCCTCCAGCCAGTTGTCGCTTCGCAGTCCACGCACACAAATGTAATTTCTTCTGATGTATGAATATTTCACCAGCACTCCCTCCCCAGGGATGCTGCCTGTGAGGAGGAGGCAGCCTCTGCAGGGATGGGAACGGTAGCAAACGACAATCTTAATGAAAGATCTCTTCTCCAAGGGCGTCTCTGCAGAAGAACACCATCCTGCAAGAGCTCCCAGCTCACCAGAGCACGCCCTGCTTGAATTGCCTTTGGCCATGGGTGGTGGATATATAGAAAAATACAGCTCTGTCCTTTCCCAGGATACACAGTTTTGTAGCTTTGGAAGGTCTTGGGATGCTCTGGTCTGAGCTCCTCATAAAACTGTTGGAAATATCTTCCCTTCTGTAGATGCACAGCGGCATAACCCAGAGAGTGATGTGGTGCTTTGGGTGAAGTATTTTCCACCCAATGTCCAGGCAGAGGAAATTCATCACATAATTCCATCCACCCTGAGACACATAAGTAGCTGATATTTAAAATATGTATCTATTGCAAAAGACAGATTAAGCATCTTCAGTGAAACCCATGTTTCCCTGCACCACCACCACATCTCCATCCCCTTCCAATCTCCTTGACTATCCCTTCCACACCTGCAGGCCACCAAGGGGAGCTGGCACCCAGCTGATGTGTTTTCCCAGACACTGGTGACCTCCAGACCCATCCAAAGTTTTTCCTGAGAGGTCTCCTCCTCGCTGGATCTCCACTCGCTTCATCTCAGCTTTCTGTGACCCATGAAGACTCAGAATGGTGCACAAATATTGATTGATGTAGACAATATTTATATCATATACATATATATGCAGTATACAACTGACCCCAGCAGTATGTATACATCTGTGTGTATATATCCTACTGTATGCAGAGAGCTGCCTCACAGACGTCTGTCTCTCTTAGATATCAGAATGATTTCTCTCAGATAAATGTCTTTTGTTACTGATGGGAACAGCAAGCGCCGCCCATCCCGCGCAGCGGCCCCGGTGCCGTTTGTCTCTCCGACAGTGGGTGGCACTGCGAAATCAAAATAGCTTCGCTTTTCCCTTTATTACGCTGCCTTCATCCTCCAGCCCGCAGTTTGAGCCCTGCGGTGCTGGAGGGACAAGGGGCTTCAGCACCCACAGCATCTCAAAGCTGAAGTTCATCGGCTGGGAACTGGAGGATGATTCCTTACGAAAACCAGAAATGGTTAAGTAACTCCAAAAGGCTGAGCTTGGTTTCAGCTATGCTCTTCATCACTTCTTCTATTATTTACTAAGTATTTATTAGGATAAATTAAGTAAGATTGCTGCTTTCCCCCCTTTTTTTCTTGAATAATTTCTAGTCTACTTTTCCAGGATGATGTTATTTTGTGACACTCCCTCTCTTATGCACAACTTCAAAACATTGAGACTCAGTGTCCTGACTTGCTGCTGATAAGAAGAGATGTGGAACTTGATTGGCATCTGTTGCAATAATTTTTGTGTTCCACTTCTGTTAGAGATACAAGGGAGGTATTTGAGCCTGACTTTCATCTGCCCCAGTATTTTCTCATCAGCAAGCTCTCACTTATTAACTCCCATTGCAAAAATTGAATTTGGTTGTGGGCCAGCTGGACATCAAGTGAATAACAGTGAGATGGTGTGGTCTGTGAGTCCCTGAGCAATGGCACAGTCAGGTTTAACCATGAGGGGAAAGGACATAGAAATGCTTGCCCAGATTGCTGGGCTCACCAGCTGGGCCGGGCTCGTATGAAAACGTTGTTCTGAAAAAAATTAAGAAAATTTCTGCAATATTAGCAAACACTGAGCTGTGTGGCAAACTGCACTTAAAAGCTGAATGGATTTGTTTTAAGCTAAACAACGACCTCGGCAGGGAGACCACGAGTTGATAAAGAAACAATGAGAAAACAACCATGAAAATGCAGAATCTCCTGACACCTCAAAGCAAGGCCAGGTTCCAAGGTGGCCCATGCAGCAGAGTAAATACCCCAGAGCTGGTGAGCCATTTCCCAGTGATAAACTATACCAGGAGGTGTCAGTGTCTCCTGCCTCTGCTCTGTGTGCCTGCTGGGGGGGTTTATGGTAGGAGCTGCTCAGAGTTTGCAGCTGGGGCTCTGGGATCTATTTAGAGGAAAGATGCCCCTGCCTTAAGCAGAGGAATGGGACCAGCTTTCAACAGCAGCAGAGTTTACAGGGGTCAGTAGGGGAATTAAAACTTCTGTTTGATTCTTCAAATAGAACAGGGGATACCCACCTGGGGGAATGTAAGGGATTCCTGGGTTTACCCTAGTGAAAATGATCCCTAAATAGGAGCAAAACACTTTAGTCAGGCAGCCCAAGTTAATGTGGTACCCTGCTGAAGGAGGGTTTGTAAAACAACAGTGCATCGTCTCTCTGGAGGGCATTTTACCTGAGGGCCCTTCCACTCTGTCAGTCTTGGCCAGTTCAGCTTTGCTGAGGCAGTTGAGGACCCAAGTGAGGAAAGTGTAACACAAACATCTTCTGAGCCAAAAATGTTGAGTGCCCCCAGGAGCTGCTGGTTGTGTCTGCAGCACCTTGGGCTCAGTTTAAAGGACAGGTTGTGCCCAGCCTGGCACACTGACTGTGGACACATCCATCAGCAAGGATATATGTCATGCCTGGGCAGTAAAATGCAAGCAAAGTGAGATTGCTGAACTGGAAATGCTTAATGTCATGCAATGGGGCCTGTGTTGGTGCTGGCAGCCAAAAGGGCTTAGGGTAACCCTCCTTGTGGTGGTGACATGGGATCAAGGTTCTTTTCCCAAAGAGAGCACCCCCAGGACCTCAGAAAGCTGTAGTTTACTTTGGAGCTGTGCAGCAGCTAATGATTCTGTTAGATGTTTGGAGGAAACCTTTGGAAGAACAACAGTGCTTCTTTTGAGGGCCCAGACTAGAGAAAAGACTTTCACAGCACTCAGAAACCCAGTCCCTACGTGCAGGGAGAGTAGCAGATGGTCATCAAATCCCTCTGAGGTGCAGTGAGAGGCTGGGCAAGCATCCATAGGATTGGTGCCACTTGGTGGGCACTCACTGCAGACCCCAGAAGAGCTACACCACCAAAAGAGTGGTGGGAGAGTCTTGCTTTTTCCACTTCCAGAAGAGACCTCTTTGGCAACTGCAAAGCACACTCCACTTTTGCAGGCTAGAGCAGGTGACTGCTGTCTCTAGGTACCACTATGTCCACCTCAGGGGATGACAGCTGCTATGATGCTGGCCTGTGACCAGTCCCAAACCCTTTGTGCACACAGTGTGTGTCTCCTTTCACAGTTATACCTGCTCTTCTTTATTTGAAAGTAAATGACTCCATGGGCCTTATGCCAGCAGCACTTCAGATTCTACAGGGTTTATACACCAGTCATGTCTAGATCCTGATGTAGTTTAGCTCCAGCAGGGTTCATCTTAGTGGGACTGGAGGGGGAAACAAGAGGCTTTTGTCCCAGGGGAGATGCCTGGGTGTGAGAAAACACCAGTTTCCTCAAGGCACACTGACTTAGTACACCTCAGGATCCAATCTGGCAAAGACCTCAACACAATGTCAACCCCCCTGCACCCTCTTGCAGAGGACCTGGGGCTCAGGGGTATGAACCACATGGGCCAGACCTTCACCCTCTCCTTCACAGCATCTTCTCAGCTTGGGTTGGGGATGCAATAGTAGGGGAGCACTGGGTGACAATATCTGCTGCTGTGGTTGCTGTCCGTATGGTTATGGGTTTTGTGTATGCTAGTGGGAAAGCCAAAATCTGCACTGGTAGTGAAATCTGTGAGGTTTTATGGAAAATCAGGCAACTATGGCCCTCTCATCTATGTCAGAGCTGGAGGTGTCTTGTAATTTTCTAGAGTTTCTAGAGTTTTCCCCTGAGATTCTCCCCACCAGTCTGCCATCTTTCTTACTCCAATGGGAGCAGAAGCTCATCACTCAAGATCTGTCCCCACCATACCACATGTGCCTCAATTCCTCGTGCCTGGAGGGGCAAAATTAAATTCTGCCTCAGCAGCTGGGAAATGTCAAGCTTTGCCCAGACCTGTGCCTGTCCAGTGCCCACACAGGCTGCAATTCTCAGAAAAGCCCCAAGGCTGAAGTGCTCGGCTCAGACTTGTTCTTTTGGCATTGCTCCTCACCATCACTTCTCATCACGCCAAGTGTGGACATTGTGGTGGGTGTGGTGGAGTCACAGCCCTGGCCTGAAGTCCTTGCTATCTACAAGATGCCCTTTATAAAAAGATTCCTGCCAGGGTCATTTAATGAGAAGTGTTTTGCCTTGTTTTATCTCTGTTGGATGCATCGGTGGGGCTGGCGGGAGGTTTGCTCCAGCAGGGCTGCTGCCTCATCCAGGAGCCAGAGGCTCTCAGAAGTGGCTTTTCTGAAATTAAGTCTGCTTGTGACTCACAAACTTGTGTCTTGCTTTCAGATGAGAGAGAGAGATAGAGGAAGAAGGGGTAAATAGGCAGACTGGTGCAAGTTTCATTCTAGGCTCTGCAAATTGCTTTAGCTATGTTAGAGGGGTTGTTGGTGGGATTTTAGACAAGCCATTCCTTCCTGCTCCTTCTCTCTGAGCAGAAAATGAGAGGGTTTCACTTCCTCACCAGGACCAAAGCACAGTGCTAGGAATGGGAAATGACTCCTCACACTTGTGTGCTGTGGGGGCCTGAGAAGCAGCACGGCCATGAGAGGTGTACAGGGCTCCATCACTTGTGTTTGCCCAGGAAACCTTCACCAAAAATCTGTTCCATTTCCCACCAGGCTTCCCACATGCCTGAGATGTGGAGGAGGAAACTCTTCATGACAGGGAGGAGTAAGGAAGAAGGCAGCAACAAGAAGCTGGGTAAAACTTCATGTGTCCCATGTCCCTTCATGCTGGATACCTGCTTCAAAAATGGCAGGAGAAAAGCTCCCAGGAAATGATTTCAGACTATGCACAAGGTTAAAAGAGAGTCGCTGTTTTCCTGCTGGCTACAAGAGAGCCAAGAGTACAGTTACACACCTGGCTGCAACCATTTAATTATTGGAAATTTGAATTATTGGAAATTTGAATTTCACCTGATGCATTTAGAAATAATAGCTGTATTTGCCAGTGAGGCTTCTGATACAGTGACAAGAGAAGCTCCTAAGATATCTGTGGGGTTTTCACTTCTGGAATTGGTTTATCTGGTGTTAATAAAGATTTAGGCTATATTTACAAGTGCCCTCCATTGCCAATTGGAATTGTTTTCCATAGATTCTATGGGGAAGGGGCAGAGTTATGAATATGACATTTCCTGTCTGGAATTTGGACCAGTGTACCCTAAGAATATGTGTGTACCCTCACACAAACGAACACATCCCTTCTTGTTTATCTAGTTCAATCTCTTGTGAAATACTTCTACCAGATTCTGTGCATTTTCAGCCCAATTGCTCTGAATTTAATTACCCAATCTCGCTAAAATTGTTTAAATGCAATTAGGCAATGCAATTATCCAATAATAGAATCAGTCCAAAAATTAAAAGCAGCAGAAAGAAAAAGAAAACAGAGGCATTTGCATCAGATTTTTTAAAACTATTTTTCCTATCTGACAGTATGGAGGGAACAACCCTCTGCAGCTAGAAAAGGATTGGTTTCAAAATGGGGAAAAAAACAACCCTGCCTTATCACTAGAATTCATTATTTGAAAACAGTTTCCTGTCTGAAAATGCTAATGCAGGGAAGATTTTGTGCCATTTTCCCTGAGGTCCTCTTCAGGCCCCTGCAGGCACAAGAGATGGTGTTGCCTTGTTCCACATGAGCAGGAACAGCAGTGGTCAAAGTCCTGTGAAGAAAAATGCATCCAGCACTTGCTGGAGCTGGCTGGTGATGCTCTGCCATGAAAGATGCTGAGTTCTGGGGGAAGCATTTGGGGATGAAGTGGGAACTTTGCTCCAGATGTGCAGGCAAATGCTGTGTGATACATAGCAGCAGTATCTCCAAAGTTTGCATCCCCTTCACCCAAAATGGCCCTTCCAAGGACATCATATGGTCACTGACTCAGCCTTTACTGAGAGGCCCTGAGGCTAAGGGCTACTGATCAGCTCAGTCCCTTTCTTTGCTGATGCCTCACCATTTTCTGCACCATGTGAACAACCACATTAAACATCCAGACACCAAATGAATGCAGCTCTCCCGGCTCAGTCATGGAGGTTATAAGCCAGATTAACAAGTCAAGACTTAATTCTATGTACTCACTTTTCATCCTTCATTTCACTAATTAAGCAAGAAACCTGGGCCATAAATTAGTATGATTAAAGCAAATTAAGCAGTGTAGAGTACACCCTTAACTGTACAGCTCATGTAACTGTGCAGATCATAGGTTGCTCCATCTGTACTTGTTTGCTTAGCCCACTCTGGACAAAGTCCTAGCAGAATTCGAGCATTTAATTGTCAACTCTTCTTTTTTTACGGTTCACTGCTTGCAAGCACACAGATTGGACATACATCTAGAGACAAAGGGCCAAATCCTGCCCCATCTGTCCCATTGGGAATGAACTGAATCAACAAGACAGGGGACTGCTCTGCCAAGGGTGGGACACGGCAGTGCCCGGCCGCTCCTGCTGCACTTTGGATTGAGCAGAAATTGGAGGAAGTGGTGTTTTACCATGGAGGGATTTCCTACCTCCTACCTACCTTGCAAGACCCACCACAGGGACCTCCTGTCCCCATTAGCTTCCCCTTTTCAAAATTTTGATATTTCAAATTTCTCAGCATTTTGAAATCTCAAAATTTTTCCTGAACAATTTCTCTGTTTCCAGCTGGGAGCAAGGGGTGGCCAGTCTCCTGTCACAGGACTCACATATGATAACTCAACCTTGTGCACATCCTGGAGAACCCTTGCTGCTCCCCTTTCTTTCTGCTCAGTACCAGATCATTCAGGGACCCAGTACCACCTGGCCACCACTTGCATAAAAGTGCTGCAGCCCTGGGGGTATCTGAACCCTTCCTGGCAGTGTCCTGGAGAAGAAATTATGAGAATATCATCATTTAATTCTGGGCAGGTAAACCAGAGAGATCAAAATGACTTCTACTCCCATCTCAGCCATTCATCTGCAGGCTGCACTGAGGTGAAAATGCCATGAGGCTTTTGCAGGCAGATCTCTGACCATTCATTAGCTGAGCCCAGCTGAACATCTCCCTTCCTGTCTTCTTGGAGCTGTGGTCCCTGCAAAGGCAAGTTAGGATTTGGGATGGAGGCAGGGAAGGAAGGGCAAACCTCCAAACACCAGTATTTTTCTGAGCCTCAAGGGTGTAGGTGAAGCAGTGCATCTGCTGGCTTGAAGTGGATATTGTTAGTGGAATTTTGGATGCCTTTTGGATTCAGCCTCATGCAGCACTCACAAGGCTCCACTTAGCTGACAAGTCTGAGCTCTGCCTGAAAATCTGATCTCCCTGTCATTACTCCTAAAGCTGTCTTTGCCTCTCCTTCTTTCTTTTCTGATTCTTTTCATCCTGGCCAGTTGTAACATGCAGGTCCCTGTTACGTTCTTCAGATGCGCTGCTCTGTTTTCACTTGAACTAAATCATATTCTGTGCTCTTTTCTCCCCCTTTCCCAGCATTGGCCCTTCCCCCAAATTCCTGGTGCAGGCACAGTTTGTTTTCTGTGGTTTTGCTTCAGCTGAGTTTGGTTATTAAATGTGCTTTCTTCTTTCCAGGGAGACTCTTGGTCCAGCCTCTGAGTGGCTTTTCCAACACACGAAGTGTTTCCACGTCTTTCCTCCACTCCAAGAAGATTCTGTTGTATCCTTAAAAAGGTAGCAGTAACCTTGGACATCTCCATTTGTCTCATTTTCAAAGGACACGAGGTTTAGTTAAGGGTACTGTGTGTGGGCATAGCTGCTGATTCCCTCACAACTTGAACCCATCAACCAAATTTAATGAAGGTGGACAGAGGGTCAGAGGGCTCAAAGACTTCTGAAAGGGCTCTGAAAAGTCTCATGAATATATTTGAGTGAGCAGACAAGGAAGATGCTCTGTGTTGCCTAACAGAAAGGCAGAATAAACACTGAATTTTGGGCTAAAAACTCAAAAATATGATCCAAGGATTCCAGTACCAAAGGCAAATTAAGACCATGCACTTATTTTTCTTTCAAACCTTATGCTTTTGAAACCATAAAATCTCATGCTTTTGGAGGGACCTGACTCCTGACTTTTAAACCCTTGGGTATGGAAGTGGTCATGTTGGAGTCTCTTTGGAGCAAGGAGTAGTTAATAGACCATCTCAGTGCCTGGAGGGTAGAGCCTCACCTCCTCCTTCCTGCTGGTTCCCTGCCATGCCATTCCTAGAGGCAGGAAAGCAATGCTCCCAGCCTGGAGCTGCGCTATTGAGTCTGAATATGTGATACAGGTGCCAGAGGGGACAAAGCAGATTTAAGAGCTGGGTGTACTGGGCAATCCTGGGCATGTCTCTTCACCTTCCTGTGCCTCCACTTCTCTACTCATCCCACAGAAACCCTTGATGGGCTGGGGGTTTCCCTGATGTGTCTGTACAGCACCTACTACTACAGAATTCCAACCAGGCTGAGCATGCAGGGAGGGAGTGCACCAGGTTCTAAAACAAAATAGTTACGAGCACAGCAATATCACAGGATCAGCTTCACCTTAGAGAGCAAAGGGGACAGCCTGTCTTATAAGAGTCATTGCTCCAGGGCTTTGTTCCTTGGATGGGTTCCCCTTGGCTAGGGCTTATCTCACAGCCACTCATCCCAAACAACACCGAGGAGATAAAAACCTAAGGCGGGGTAAAGAGAAAGAAATGTAAGAGCAGACAGGAAAGGAAGGCAGAAACTGGGACAGAGAAAGCAGGAGACAGCTCTCAGGTAGTTGCTGATTCAGGACAAGACATTCCTACTGGAAGACTGAAAGCTTCCTGTGCGCACAGCTCCTGCACAATCAGCCGGCCTGGAGAGGGTCAGCACTGCTCGCTGCTGAGAACAGCCACGTTTGCTACCTACAGTTCCCACACGAAAACCCCCTGAGCTGTAACCCAGCTCCTGCCTCCATGCAGACAGCTATTTACAGGATTTCAATGGGGAGGGCCGAAACGACTCCATGCCCAGAATTGCCACTGCCAGAGGAAGGAGACGGGGGTCTTTGCAAAGGGCTTTAATAATCTCTCTGTTGCTCTGGCTGGCAGTTTTCGGCATGCATCCCACATTCTTCAGCAGCCCTTTCCTTAGCAATGAATAGGCTTTTAGCACACTCTCATAATGGCTTCTTTTCCTGTGGCACTCGGAAAAAAACTTTCAGTCTGCTCCAGCAGCCGCCTCTGCTGCCTCTCCTTATCCACCAGAAAGATGTGGTGGTTCTGCTCAGCATATCCTCTGCTCAGCATATCCTCTGCCCAGCATATCCTCTGCCCAGCATATCCTCTGCCCAGCATATCCTCTGCTACCATTGGAGCCACCTCTGAAAAAAGGTGGTGTGTGAGCAAGGGGTGGAGGGTGGCTTTGCCTCTCTTCACTTTCCTCAAAGCTCCTTTGTTACCCCAAGCTGGGGGTAACTAGGCTGAGTTAGGAGCTTTTCACCCACCCCCAAGAAGCACATGTGTCCCACAGATCAGCAGCCCTGGTGCAGGATCAGGGGCTTCACCCTGGGGCTGGACTCGTTGCTCTGCGCCAGAGGTGAATTGCACTCTCTGATGCAGGATATCTTGGCTCTGACCTCAGGCAGGTGGAAAGTTCACGCTCCTCTTGCCTTGTTTTTCTCATCTTAATTCCCAGCTGGGCTGTTGCTCCAAAACCTGCAGTAACAGGACTGTTACACAGTGGTGGGTAATCTACTCTGCAAGGGTATGCTATTGTTTGTTTTGTTTTGCCTGGTTTTCATAATGATGCTGCTTCATTAGGGAGCTAAAATTGCGTCAGTTCAGGTGAGTAAAAGGGCCCTTGGAGCTCCCAGCAGGTATCTCACATACCTACAGTAGCCTAGGCAGCTTTGAAAATTGTACAATAGATAAAGCAAGCTCAGATTCTCAAAGGGTTTGAGAGCACTGAGAAATACAAGCCCCAGAAAAACATCAGGTACCTATGTACTTTCCTAGGTTCAGCTAAGAAATGTGTCTGAAACTGTGGACTTTAGCAGCAAAAAGCTCATTTTCCATGATGCAAACACTTTGGGAGGAAAGGGAGAGAGCAGCAAAGCAACACCCTGCTGTGACTTCGAAGACTTTGAGGTTATTTTCATGCTAACCTGCAGACTCATCACACACAATTCTGCATTTCTCCTTTCCAGTATGCATTTACCATTTTCCTTAGATACATGCCACTGTCCTGTATTTCCACACATTTTTATGGCTCTTTTCAGGATTAAAGAGAAAATCTGCATCAGCCCTTTCTCCCATATCAGGACAACTATTTTGTGGATCACATGGAGAGCTGGTGAACATAAAGGTAAGTTTTAGCTAGGTACATTGGCACATGCACTGGGAGATGTGTCTCTACTTGACTCCACCAACCCATCCCTCATTAACAGCATTTGATTCCAACATGCAATTCCATATTTTGCTGAAGGGTGGAAATCTCACAGGAAGTGTGCTTCTGTGAGTTTCACAAAAATAGGCAGGTTGGCTGGAGAGAAATGTCTGTTGAGGAGCTGCCTGAGATTACCTCTGAGCAGAAATTTAAGGACTGACAGCCTTAGAGACCTACAGCCTTATTAGACTCATGAGCCTAATAACATCTCCTGAGCCAGAATGCCAAATTCCCTTCCTCATGAAGGAGGGAACTGCACCTGGTGGCTGAACAGCAGCCTTGGAGGACAGAGGCAAAAGGCTATAACACCTTCTTAAATCTGTATCTCAGAGACTGTAGCAAACATAGAGATTTTTAGTGGATGCAGTCCTGGTAGCTACCTGTCTCCACCAGGAGAGGTGCAGAGGGTGACAGAAGCATGCAGTGAGCCCTGCAGAGGACTAACCACTTCTCTGGAAAAGAGGTGATGGGGTTAAAAACCACAGCAGACAAATTTCCAGGTGGAAAATTAATGGAAAGCTTTTAAATCAAAGGACCACCTGGAAATATCTGAGTTGCAGATTGTTGGATACTTGCTGAAAATATCACATTCTTGCTGTGCTTACCCTTCTGTTCTTTTCCAGTTACTTCTCAGAGATGTGTTGGCTCCCACAGCTCCTTGGTGTGGCCACTGTCACATCCTGCAGTGAGCTGGGGGCATGGGAAGTCAGCCCTGCAGTGGGCAAAGGGCAGCTGCCCTGTCCCCTGTGTTCCTTGGCAGCAGCTTTGTCATTCCTGCTCCCTGTCATCCCAGTTTACTGTCACCCATAATCAGGGATACAGTATTCATTGTCATCCCCTAATCAGGGATAAAATATGTAAGGATAGAGATTCCCCTTGTTGCTTCTAGCCACTGAATCACAATCAACGTTCAGAAATTGCTCACACTTTTTTTTTTCTTCCCCAATGTAGCTTTTTATAGCATATCCCATACAACTGATGTAAATCAATGTATGTGTATGGATGGATGGATCCTTGAATGCCAGGCAAACCCTCAGACGTCCAACTTCCCCACCTCCTGCCAGTGACAAGGCACTCTGTCAACCCACTGCCATGGGAGAAATCAGCAGGCACTTGGAGCATTTTCAAACTCTTCATTCAAGCATGTTTCCCATGGCTGAGACACTCTGGTCACTTCCCTCACTTCTTCAGTAGCAAAGTTTCACTGCAAGGGAAGATCACACAGCTTGTTTTCAGATCAGCCCTTGCTTGTTTTGAAACGTTCAGAAATTGCTCAAACTTTTTTTTCCTTCCCCAATGTACCTTTTTATAGCATATCCCATACAACTGATGTAAATCAATGCACACTCTGCTTGTGTTTGGATCCTTGAAATGCCAGGCAAACCCTCAAATGTCCAACTTCCCCACCTCCTGCCAGTGACAAGGCACTCTGTCAACCCACTGCCATGGGAGAAATCAGCAGGCACTTGGAGCATTTTCAAACTCTTCATTCAAGCATGTTTCCCATGGCTGAGACACTCTGGTTGCTTCCCTCACTTCTGCAGTAGCAAAGTTTCACTGCAAGGGGAGATCACACAGCTTGTTTTCAGATCAGCCCTTGCTTGTTTTGAAAAGCCTGACCCTGAATTTCCTCCACCAGCTAGAGGCAATGTCCCCTCCTAGGACNGCTCAAACTTTTTTTTCCTTCCCCAATGTACCTTTTTATAGCATATCCCATACAACTGATGTAAATCAATGCACACTCTGCTTGTGTTTGGATCCTTGAATGCCAGGCAAACCCTCAGATGTCCAACTTCCCCACCTCCTACCAGTGACAAGGCACACTACCATGGGAGAAATCAGCAGGCACTTGGAGCATTTTCAAGCTCTTCATTCAAGCATGTTTCCCATGGCTGAGACACTCTGGTCACTTCCCTCACTTCTTCAGTAGCAAAGTTTCACTGCAAGGGGAGATCACACAGCTTGTTTTCAGATCAGCCCTTGCTTGTTTTGAAAAGCCTGACCCTGAATTTCCTCCACCAGCTAGAGGCAATGTCCCCTCCTAGGACAGGTTGTCACATATCCAAGATCTTGAACGTCTGTGCTTGTTCTTGCCCTTTTTTTCCTACTTTTCCTTGCTTTTCCTTGGTTTAAGCTCAAAGAAAAACCTCAGAGAGAGCTTATGAAGGAGAAAATTCTACTGTTCTTGGAGGGTGATTGGTATTTCTTCATGCTTTTATATTATGATGGTTTTGAAAAAGGGAAAAACACACACAGTTTTAAAATTAGTCCTGCCTCAGTATAACATTGTTTCCAGAACCATCAAAGGATCCTTAGGGTAAACAAGAGTGTGTGTGAGTATTATTCTATATTTTTCATATTCTTTCTGGTGAAACTGCATGTGCCTTTGAAGGATAAAGTTAAATATTTACCCTAGGTCAACCATGCCTGTCTGCAGAGTTTATATTTTGTTGGAGTTTGGGCAAGCAAGTGGTATTTGCAAAATTCCTTGCTCGCCTCTGCTATTGGAAAATGCATTTACAAATTAATTTTTTTTTTCCTACTCAGAATATTTTTGATCAGGTGTGAGCACTTAGCCAGCCTGGAGAAATGCTAAATCAACATGTGACACTGTGGTAGGATTGTGTTTGGGGACTGTGTTATTTCAGTTGCTGGCCAGGAACCTAAATGAAGCAGGACCAGAGCAATATTCTTTGCCTCTGTCATCACAGGAGGCATGGGGGTTTCTTTTTGTGGTTTCAGATGTCTTGGAATCTGGCTCCTTCTGGTAAATCCAGGTAACTATGCATGGGTGGCTGGTCCTGCATCCAGCTTGCAATGAAGTGAGCAGGTCATGGGCACTGGGAGGAGCTGAGGAACACATCTCATGTTCCTCCCAGATGCAGGCAGAGAGGATTTTTACAGAGGGGCTGGAGTCTGTCCAAACTGCTTGGCATCCCAGGCTCAACAGAATCTTCTTGCCAAACTAAAGTCTGCATACCAAGAAAGTGCTCTAGGTCTTCCTGCCACAGCTCACAAACTGTGGCTCTTCTGAGGACTTCATGTTGCTCAGTAGAAAACAAGATCTCTCCCATAGGCTCTTCATGAATCCTCCTCAGAAAAAGGCCACACTGTAATGCAGCCCCTTAGGACACTGCAGGCTGCCCAGCACATCTCCTTTGGGATGTTTGGGAGCACCTTTATTCAAACTTTTTGTGAAAAACATGACCACAAAATGCAACTCCTTCCTGCCCTCTTCCCTTTCATCTTGTTCCCTCCTCCCCACCATGCCTTTGAGGCATCAGTCTTCAAACTCCTTCAGATCAAAGCAGTTGCAGGAGATGACTGATGGATGACTTCTCTCCAAGCCTGCTGATGTTCCTATTGGGTCTCCCAAGAAGAGAGAGCAAACAGCAGCCAGACCCAAGGAAAAAGCTGCATACAATCCTGAGGAGAAGGAAACAGCAGCAGGAAGAGAGGAGAAGCGGAGGTGGAACAATGAGTGTTCTCTGCTGCTATGCAGGTTTGTAGGAAACGTGGACTGAGGGCTACTCTAACCTGTGCCAAGTGCTGAGACTTGTATGTATCAGGCAGGAGACTCAGGGAGCTGCAAACAGCTCTTTGAAGGCCTTCCTCTCCTCCCCTAGCAAAGAAATTCAAGCCTGATTTCTTCCAGTCTTTGTGTTGACTTTCCCTAGGTGTGGAAAACAATCACCTCTGTTTCCTAGGGGCATTAAAATGCTACATTTCTTGGAGGCAACAGTTAGATTACATAGACCCTATTATCAGTATCCATCTGCACTGATGTGCAGGTGAAATATAGAAGGGAAGGACCTGATTCCCTTAGAGCCATCAAGATTTTTTCATTCCTTCCACTGCGGCCGGAATTTCAAATATCTACCATCAAAAACTGGTGTCAGGTTGAATTTGACTAGAAAACAGCATGACATCTTTCCTGGGCCAGTGGTGAAAACTATATTGCCTGATTTTTTATTGAAAGCAAAAGGATTTTTAAAAATTTTATTTAAAAGTAACCTTTTTTTTTTTCCTGTTCGTTCTGTTGTTGTTGTTGTTTCATGATCCCTCTGCTGATTTCTGGAGGAAGCACCCTAGCCCTCGGCAGGTGAAAGCCACTTAAGCCAAAAAAATAATTTTCAGGTTCCAATAGGGAAAGTCAAAGTCCCTAATTTAGAGCACCAGCGGGGTGGACATTGGAAACACGCAGACTCACTCACTGGAAAGCTCCCAAGATCTACAAGTGCTGAAATGAAAACATGACACAATGGATCAGTCAACGATTACTACTGAATAAACCAGCAGGCTTCAGGGTTAATCACTGCAGCCATCCATGAACTCTCACAGGGTGGAAAAACAGTTAGCTTTGCCTAGAACATCTTTGGGATGATGTCCATTTGTATGGTGGGAGGTTCACGTGCTCTGTCCTCTTCTTGTTGGCAAAAGCATTGTCATCTGGAGATGTGTCAAGAGAGGAAAGATAACTGTTTGGATCAGTATTTGAATCAAAAAAATTAAGGGGTGGGGGGGAAAATGGAAGGGGAACTGGGGGAATTCTCATGGTGTCATTGACCAGGAAGCTCAACACCAGCACCCCTGTGTCAAAGTGTTCTTTTGAAGGGTTGGCTGTCACCAAACAGCCTCAGCATGGGTTAAAGAACTTTCACTGGGGTCTGCAGTTCTGGAGGTGTGTGCTCCTGCAGGTCACCTGGCTCTTCTCACGGCACTGCTCTGAGCAAGGTCAGTCCCACAAGGACATGGGGGATACTCCAAGAGGGAAGGACTCTACTGTCATATGGTGGAAAAGGTTCTGTGTCAGATATTGCTCTGATCTCATACACATGCTGCTATCAATGAATTTTCTAATTTAATACATTCTTCTTGTTGATGCTTTCCTGAATTTCTCTCCTTGGTTTCAATTTGCACAAGGGAACAGCATTTTTGTTTGTTGTTCGGTTTTAGAATCTTTTCTCAACTGAAACACAGAATAGATTTCCATATTTTTATATTTATTTTATAGTTTCCTGTTGTCATTTCTTTTCTGGTTTTCTCTTCCCCTTTTCATGGGTAAATGGAAAGAAAAAAGGGTGAGATCAGGAGAGAATGGCAGGGAAAAATGCAAGGAAAAAATTAAGCATGACATTTTCACAAGGAATGCTCTGAAAATATTAATTAAAAACCATTTTAGAAATCTTCTAAAATCTTCTAACCATTTTAGAAATCTCCATCTTCTGATGGAGAAAGAAACAATTACATTGGACAATAACTTGTTTATTATTCACAAACCTATTTGCAGAAAAATTTCAAACCTGATTTTAAAAGATCTACGTAATTTTTTTGTTCCTTTTGAGATTTGTGGAACTGTATGTCTTTAAAAGTGTTTGCAGACACTTGTTTTCCTGTTTAGTCTGTTTCCTATCTCTGCTGATTTGATGGGACATTGATTCACAGACTTCCACAAACTAAGTGTTACTCAAAGGGAAAGTTATCAGGGAAAAAATTACAAAATCAATAAGAATTTGCTTGTATTGTGAGTCTAATTTCAGTGCAAGAGTGAATCAAGAATTTTCATCAGGCTCTAAAAGTGGATGGTGGTGGACACGACTGCTTGTCCGTGGTGTTGTTACCTACTTACACACAGACAATTCCCAGGAGCTCCAGCCATGGTGTAGCAATCTTCAGGTCTATCCATGAAACTGGAAAGCAGAAAAGTCTTACTAAATCAGGATTATTGTCCCATCACACCCTGTCAGCCTCTTTAATTAGCGCAGTCTACTCGAAAAGCAGATGTGTGGCTGGTTGTTTTCACAGCGTGTTTTCTGCTAGGCTGTGCTTTGCTGATGTCAAGGGAATGAACTGAAATGGAGCCCCTGACAGAGTCCAAACGCCAGCTGGAGCTCCTGGAAGTGCCCTTGTGAGCAAACATGACAGCACTGCACCCATGAGGCTCTTGTGGGTTTGAAAGACCCACGTGCCCTTTTATCAGCCCCATGTGTTGTCACAGAAAAAAAAGCTGCTGCTTTTGGCACATCTCAGGCGTCACCCCAGGTACTGATCAGGGTGGTCAGGGCCATTTCAGACCCAAGTGATGAGAAGATACAGAAGGCTCAATCTAATTCCTGTGGCTGATTTCTCTATGGAGAAACTGAAGCAGCTACTCTAATACTGAATAAACCAGAACTTCTCATCTTTGTAGGGATTTCTTCTCATATCTCATTTCCTCGAGCTATAACACAAGAGCCACCAGGATCCATCTATCTACACCTGTCTGCTCCTCAGACAACCAGCTTGTGTGGTCAGACATGGGTTTCCTCATGGAAGGGTACTCAGAGTTCCTGTGTCCATGTCACCCTGCCCCTGATGAACCCATGGACCTGCTGAATGTCCTCGACCATGTGGACAGGGGACACAGACACGACCTGTCCTGGGGCAGAGGATGGCTCCTGCCTCCATGAGAGGTTCCTGGAGA
>VXBB01017068.1:0-27601 GCA_013399915.1 Illadopsis cleaveri
CTGAGCACCCCCATTGCCCATAACGTGTAGGAAACTGAATGACTAACAAAAACAGACCTGAAGAAAGGAATGACCTGAGCTGGTTTTAACTTACCTATTTTTTCTTGGTATTTGGGGATACTCAATGTCATGATATGGAGCATACTGCAGAATTATGTCCAATTTGGTCCGCTCATAACAAGAAGGATATTGAAGTGTTGGAGCATGTGCAGGGAAGGACAGTGGACCTGGGGAGAGGTCTGGATCACAGGTCCTCTGAGGAGCAGCCAAAGGAGCTGGTGGTGTTTATCCTGAAGAATAGGAGGCTAAGGGGTGACCCTATTGCTCTCTACAGCTCCCTGAAAGAAGGTTGTAGCAGCTGGGGGTCAGCCTCTTCTCCCATGTAATACCCAACAGGACAAGAGGAAATGATCTGAAGTTGTGCCAGGGAAGATTTAGTTTGGATGTTAATAAAAGTTTCTTCACTGAAAGGTGGCCAGGCATTGGAATAGGCTGCCCAGAGAAGTTGGTGGAGTCACCATTGACAGTAGTGTTTAAAAGACAAGTAGATATGACACTAGGAGACACGGTTTAGTGGTGGGCTTGGCAGTGGTTGGTTAGTGGATTAAACATGACCTGAGCTGCCTTTTCCAACATTAATGATTCTATGATTCCATGCTTGTATGATCAGCAATTAAAATCATGTTTATATTGTGATCCATCTGTGCATTGTAGTGGCCACTCTCTGCTACATGCAATTTGAGCTGGTGTTTCATTTAAATGCTGTATTGCTCTGCTAAACCAAAATCCTGTGTCGTGTCAATTAACTTGGATAATTAAAATTTCACTAAAAATTATACCTCCATGTGTATCAAAACTCCCCAGCCATTTGGCTGAGTACTGGGAAAGCTTACACATTTGGGAACAAAGCAATACAAACTTCTGGGACTCAGACACTAAGGGCAGCAAAAGGAAAGTCAGTGATTCATCATAATAAGATGCCTCTTCCAGAATCCATTGTGGTTATTGACAACTTGTGCAAACATGCTATGAATTATCTTTAATAGAAAATGAGAATGAAACAGTGATCACAGTCTTCACAAACAGCATGTCCAGTAGTAATCTCTAATGAATTATTCTCCAGTCAACCCTAAAAAGTTGTGAGAGTTAATTAACTGCACTGTGCTGTTAATTAATCATGGATATGCCAGGACTGTGAGAAGCCATTTTTTCCACTAGGACACAAAGCATATCCAAGCACCTTGGAGAGCCTAAGTGCAGATTCAGCTGCCTGTATAGACATTTGTGCTTCTGTCTCCACTTTTTCCCATCTGCCAAATGTAACTGACCTCTCTTTTTGTGAGGAATGAAGGTAGAGAATTGTTTCACAGTTCCAAAAAGGCCATGCAAGATTGGAATGTGCAATCTGGGCACATTGACAAGGCCTCAGGGAGGATTTGGGGGATGTATACAGACATATACAAAGTCAGGGCAGGGAAACCTGAGACCTTACACAAAGCCCAGACAACCATCAACCGTGGTTCCTCTACTCTTCTCCCAGCACTCCCCCCAGACTTCTCCCTTGTAGTCTCCTGCACAATACTCACCGAGGAGGACGACAAGGGCAAAGCACACCAAGAGAAGCAGCAGTGAGATTAACCATGGCAGCCAGAGTGGGTATTTCTGGGGATGGTGCTCAGGCTTCTTTGTCTCGGGAGGTACTAAAAGTGACAGAAACACACCAAACAAAACGTCACAGTCAACTATGGGTCTGTCAGTCCACAGTCCACATACCAAGGATGTACTACTCAAGGGAGAGCTTCTCAAAAGAATTTCATTTCTGATGTGGAAGTTACAAGGCTTGGGAGAAGGGCAGACTGGGACAGAGCAGGGAATGTCTGTGGTTTCTGGAGAAAAGTCAAATTCATTGAGTGTGTTCCCAGCCCAGCCAGTGAGCCAACAATGATAATTGTTGGTGTTTGGGGATGAACCCTTCACAGAGCCTCAAAATCTGTGATTTATTAAAAAATATGGATATTGATTTAATACCAATATCCAACTATGACGGACAAAAACTCTCTAACAACTTAAAGTTAGAAAGTGTATGTTTATTACGNTTTTCCAGGACTGTTTGATTTATGATTGTATTGTCTTCTTGGAGTCTATTGATTAGTCAGAATACATAAACAGGCCTCATGATTTATCAGTTCCTTAAATCCGGCTTCTGCTAATAGAAGGAAGTCTTGTCTATCTTACCTCAGCAATATCTAGTTTAACTAAAGTCCTTAATTCTTAAAAATTAATATCTCATCTGCAGTGAAATAATGTCTTTCTAGATTGAGCCAAAGCTGCTAAATGCAACATCGCTCAAACCATGATACTTGGGATACACAAGGGAAGATTTCGTGTTGACTTCTTGCCAGAAAACTTTTTCTGCCTCCTTCAGTTCCTCCTTAGCTTTTTGGACTTTCTGTGCAGAAGGGTGGTGTAATCTGAATGAGGATGGGAGACAAAAAATGTGCAAGGCTATGATGGCACGTCATCATTGGGAGATTAAAAGATAGATTTTTTTCCTTCCATCACTGCTTTCCAGGATTCAAAGATTTGCTGTAATAAAACTAGGTTGTGATAGGCTGGATATTAGGGGAGAACAGAGGGTTGTGTCCAGCAGCTTGAATAAAGTACTCAGATTAAGATTTGCCAGGACCTCACTTTTGTCTAGAGGGATATTGCCAGTCCTGAGGAGATTTGGGAGCAGGCAGTAGAGTGGGTCACAGGGAAGGAGAAGCAAACGTGTTAGGGGATTATTCTAGCTTGTGGCAGGTACACAAGCCAGGGAAAATAGGAGGGTAAAGTGACAGCAGCACTCATTGCATGACAGGAGTCAAGAAGAGACTGCTATTAAAGATAAGATTTAGACAGCCTTCATTCATTGTTCAGCATCAAGCTCCCAGGTTCGTCAGCAGCCAAGTGTGCCTGCCAGACATGTCAAGTAAGCAAGACTGTCAGAAACCTGCTCTTTGTGGAAGCATTCTGACTACTTCCCAAAAGCTTGGGAGAGACTGCTACTGCAGGGCAAAAGGCATCTTTCATTATCAGGAGAGAAAATATGTGTGGACAGACAAGGTCTAGGTTTCCCTGGTCAAATCATGTTTTTCCAGCCAGCGCTTTAGCCTTAGTGAAAACAAGGAGCCCCCTCATGATCTGGAGTCCCACCACCTACTTCAGAAATAGCTCTAACCAGTCCAACTGATTTTTTTGATCTGCAGCACATCCAGAGATTGTTCAACCTGTGCCCAGTCAGACCTGAGCATCCCATGCTCACATGCAGGTGGCACAGGGAGCACTGCATGCTGTGCACCTCAGCAACACAACTAAAGTGCAGTAATCTTGTGCACATTCGGTAGGTTGAGCTCCCTGCAAAATGCTTTCCACAGCTGGTCTGTGCTCTGTAACATGTCCAGCATGAACACAACACAACAGGCTTGATGTCTTATAATCATTTGGAACACAATGGGGAACTTCCACCACCCCCACCTCACCACAGTGGAAATGCTAACTACATCCAGAACCAACTAATCTTGGTGCACTGAAAACAGTGAGTTTTCAAGTCAGACAGGACTATGTACACTCTTTATTTCCATGACTCATGCCTCAGAGCAGGCAAGGAATAACCTGGAACTGATGCCTGCTCTGTTTGGGATTGTAAAACTGAGGTAAAGTTGTAAATAGACAAGCTAATATCCTTAGGCAGCAGCAATTATTTCATTTAAAAATATATATTATTCATTGATTTATGCACATATACTTCTACTGCTGTCATGTAGGGTCCTGTATGTCAGGCAGAAGCAGTAAGTCTTACATAGAACATCTCTATCGGTTCCTACTTGTGGCATACTGACTACAGAGTACATACTAACCAGAATATGCCTTAAATTTGCATGAAGTGTAGTAAAAGAACCATTTTACCACTGTAATTTTTAATGGGAAAAATTGTTTGTTTGGTGTGTTAAATGTTTTTTCAGGAGTGGAAGACATCAGTAACAGATTTGGATCTCCCTCCAGATCTTAAATAATTATTCTTCTGTATATTTTAGGGTGTTCAAGTTTTGGGTCTCTCTTCTCCAAGGACCATTTCTCAATCAGCCATGGACAATGGTGTTATGTTTCTGCAGGTAGTGCCACTTCTCATGAAGCTACAGAGTACAACTGACTGCTCTACAATAAGCAGGCACGTTGATTCTACTACCCTCTCTGCAAGCAGCAATCTGTAGTGTTTCTTAGAGGCAAGAGCAGCCAGGACTTGGGCTTATTTGCTACTTTGGGAGCCCCTCCACCTTTGTGACACATCAGATTGTTTGTAATAAACCACAGTCTCTACTGTTGGTACTCAGCATGGTCCAAAAATGACTTTTTCAAGACTATAAAACATGTAGGGTACTGAGGGAGCTCAAACAGATTCTTAATGAATGCTCATTTGAAACCTACTGTTTGTGCTCCCGGTAGTCATTCTTGTTCATGTGGCAACTCCCATTCATATTTCCTCTTGGAGACGTTCCTCAAGACTCTTATCTCAAAATTCCTTTAGTCTCCTGATCATTTAGCTCTGTTTTTACACCATTCCATCAAGATCAGGTAGGAACCAGAGTCACAGAAGGAAAAAATCTCTTTTCCCTCTTTTTCAGCCCCACTCCCTCCAGCTCTCTTTCTCCCAAATAACCCATTCATTCCTTACCTTTGACCGCTGGAGCTGGTGATTCATTTTTGAACTTCACCTCAGCATAGGTGATTTCTGATGCCATTTGATCACACTGTCACCCTGCCTTAGTTTTGCCACATAAAAGGTGGTCCTTTTAGCTCCTTGTTTCCAGAGGGTGACACAAATAGTTTACTGAGCCTTTCCCATCTGTTCATTCACCTTCTGCCCATCAAAGAAGGCTGTGCTGAGCACTGGGAGCACTGGCGATAACCTGAGAATTCCTGGGAGCTCAGAAATGCTCCACAGAGATCTTCAGTTTCTTAGCCCAGGAAATCAGCCCTGGCACCATGGAAGATTTTGAGACATAAAAGAAAAACGAGAACCTAACAATTGAAAAGGAAGTTGCACTCCTTCCCCATATCAGATTCTCAGCTGATAGGCTTCCTTTGCAAGACATCTATAGGGTTTGGGGTTTTTTCCTCTTTTTAACTTCCTTACTTAACTATCTCTCCATATTTTCATGCCTTTCTTTGTCTGTTAGTAATTCTACCATTGCTTTCACATTTGCAGCTATCACAGGTCCTAGCCCAGTTTAACCTGCTGTCCAGTACAAAATGCATTCTGCCCTACTTGTCCCTTGTGGTTAAGCTGCATTTGCTACATCAAATATCACAACTATGTCTCATTCTTCAAAGCCAGTCCCAGCTGGAAGCTAGCACTAGAACAAATCTCAGACTAGGAGATGTTCCTGTAGAAGTGAGACTGAGGAGTTGCAGCATTAGACAGAGCAATAAAAATAATCAGAAGTTGATATATCCTTGAAGAAACAGAAGGATCAGGCTGGGGTCAGGGAGGAGAATAAGCAAAGTGAAATTAAAAATAAATATGTTGATGGTCTGAGAGATTACTGGGAAGAGTACACACAGAAAATTTTCTATTAAAACCTGATTCACAGCCTGTGGAAATTCCAGAGAAGTGCTTGCTTCAGGCTCCGTTTCAGAGGATTTCAAGCTGGAGCAGATCTTGAAAAGAGAGAAGGGAAATGGCTGCAGAGATACATTCTAAATCAGAAAGACTTCTGAGAACAGATGTCAATAAGTCAGGCAGGGTGAGGAGGGTTCAGTCAGCAGATAGGACTAAGGTTTGGGTTGGAAGGGACCTTCAAAGACTATCTTCTTCAGCCCACTTGCCATGGGCAAGGACATCTTTCACTACATCAGGCTGTTGAAAGTCCCTTCCAATCTGACCCTAAACATTTTCAATTAAGGGGAATCTGTAACTTCTCTGGGCAACCTGTTCCAGCACCTCAGCATCCTCATTGTAAAGAATTTCTTCCTTATATCTAATATAGATCTGGCTTTTTCAGTTTAAACCCATCACCCCTTACCCTACCACTACAGGATCTGTTAAAAGGCCTCTCTCCATCTTTCTTATAAGTCCGCTATAAGTACTGAAAAGACACAACAAGGTCTCCAAAACAACCAGAAGGAGGAAGCTGGTTAGTTTGGCTAGGTGGAATTCCCTTAAGGCAGAGCAGAATGAGATGCTCAGAGGACATCCAGAGAGCACAGAGGGTAACCAGAGCAGAGCTGGAGCTGAGATAGGGCTGTAGAAGGAAGAACATGCACCAGACAACAGAGGAGAACAATGTGGCAGAAGGTAAAGGGAATCTGAACTCAGATTATGGAGAACTGCCCCTAAACAGAGTGGGGCATATGTAACTGGATGTCTTTACCAAGGACCCTCCTTGTGTCTTGTGCATCCTGAGCTAACTTTACTTCTCCTTTATGTATTGCGTGCAAAGAGGGTGACTTTTACACAAGGACAGGAACAGCTGCAGGAGAGAAGCCTGGTCCCTTAAGCAAGCATGCTGCCTGCTTCTCTTTCCAACATCCTTCCAGCACTATCCTTTGTCTTCAGTCTTGGCCCTCTCACTGTAATTAAGTCTCTCTAAAGTGTCTGCTGAAATCTAGTTAAGCCCTCAAATTTCTTGTTGAGAATTCAGAGCAATCCTGTGCATGCTTCCCCCTGTCCCCACCCAACCATGCCTCAGCAGACCCAGTCTTGTAGGGAAGAGTCTTACTTCCTGGCAGGGTTTCAAGATTTCCACTGTAAAGAAACAGGAAACACAATCATCAGACAGAGAAGGAAGTTACAGAGCAGCTTTATGAGCTTTTTCCATTGAAAACACAGCCGAGGCATTTCAAATGCAACTTCAGGCTCTAGCTGCTCTTTTTATTAGATTACATTGGACTGCACTCAAACATCAGTAGACACCTCAATTCTTCTTTGTCAGCTGTCAGACTTGTTGCTTGCTATCAAAATTCAACTCTGAATCATACTTTCATAGGATGCAGTGCCAAGCCAATGTGTAACAACAGTCACGTGATATTCCTGAGGGGAAAATTTGTCCTTTGAATTTCATATGCACCGATGGCATGTAAATGAGTGGGAGATAGGAACAATTGGACCCTGCAGTTAGTTGTGGTGCTGAAAAAATAACGTTTAAAAAAACTTGCTTAAAAAACCCCCAAAAACGCATGCTTTGCTTCCCTACATTTTCACTGCTGTTCCTCAGTAACTCCCTACCCCCTTCTCCTGTGTTCTGCTCACTTTCTTGTCCTCCCACAATACCTGTGTTTCCCCACAGATGTCTTTCAGCTCAGCCCTACCCCACACTGCCAGGTGCCTCCCATGCTCTCAGCTCCCATGTGCCTCACAAGTCCCAGCTCCTTTCTGGGACTCTCACCGTTCTGCTTTCCCTCCTCACTTGTGCTCCAGCTGCTGGTTGCTCTGCAAGCTCCATGGGCACCATTTGTTCCTGGCCCAAAGAGAAGGCAGCAGAGGCACTAATGCTCTTTCTCCCCTACCTGTCAGTGAGGTTTGAATAAAGTGGTATCTGCAAGCCTTTCACCCCACAGACAGCATCACCCAATTTAGCAAGCAGGTCCATGTGAGCAGATGAAACAGTGCCATTGCACATGCCTTACTTCTTTTGAAGATCCAGCTGAACCTGAGGAGTTAAATTCGAATTTATAGGCAAAGACTAGGACTCGAATCCTAAAGCTGTGACCACACACATGCCAAAAGAAATCTCACTTTTAAAATGACCACAGCTGTGGTGGAAGCTGCGGGGAAGTGATGCACTTCGTACAAGCCAGTTTGAATAGAGAGGGGCAGCTGAGGGAGTTGAGCTGAAGGCTTGTGAGTCATCACAAGTGACATAGAGGTTACACAGGGACATCACATTGGCCACCCAAATACCTAGACCCCCTTTAGAAGATTTGACAAAAGGCAAAATGAAGCTGACATGACTAAAATTATATCCCAAAGGGATTATCAATATGCATTTTTCAACAAGCTGACCTTGCAGCCAAATGAGAAAATTGAAATAAATGGGCATGACCTCCAGTACGTGCAAAACCATGACAAAGCAAAGGTGTCAGAACTTCCTTAGACCCTTTATATTTGATATATTGCCTTGATATATTGCAACTGAAGAGCAAGGCATAAAATAAGCAGTCAGAGAGAACAAGGACATCAAAACAAAGCTAAATTAATTATTTGTCACAACGGAATAAATGGGTAATATTCACACACAAGAACTCTGGTTTGTGTGTGACTAAACCAAAGGATCTGTCCAAAAGAAAAGTGATTGTGCCAAATGTATGGAATTAACAGGTTTGGGCAAGATGGTCCCAGGGATTCTCAGGAAATTCAAAGGTAAAACAGTTGCTAATTGCAGTGGGTTGCCTTTTACCTTAAACTATCTTTTAATCAGCAAATCCCAGGCTGGCAGGGAACATATCAAAGAAGGGGAAGGGGAGAAGTTCCAGGCAGATTTAGGAAGTTACAGGTTTGACATCTCTAGTGGTCAGGTTAATAAAAAAAAGAATTAATTGATGGACATGTGTCTAAGTATGATGTACTTTGGGGAGAGTCAATATAACTCTTGTAAGGAAATCCTGCCTCTTGTGGGTCTTTGCCTATAGTCCTGGCATCACCTGCTCTTACAGCACTTGTAGCCAGCACAGACCTCCAGGTGACTTAGATAAAAGCCTAAACCAAATCCAGGCTTTGTATCCCTGCACCTGGGTGAGAAGAGCATCAGAAGTGAATATATGCCACCTTCTCGATCTTCCCTCTCCACACCACCTTGCTCCTTTTCAGGGATTAAGGTTATGGAGCAGAGCAACCAAGGGAAGAGCATAAAAAGCATGGAACACAGAGAATGGGGACCAAGGGGCTGACATTGAGCAGTTAATACGGGATGTCAGAAAATAAATTGAAGCCATTCAGGCAGCAAGAGCTCCTTGAGAGCTCCTGAGGGATTTCACTGGTAGTTAGAGAGAGTTGAGCAAGAAGTGATCCCATTGTGTACCCTGCTGCATGGAACTGGTTAGGGAAAGGACGGCTAGGATGCTACAGTTTGTACTGCTCCAGGGGGCAGTGTGGGAGCACAGCAGCCTCCTGGGATCTGAGAGAAAGGCACCCTATGCCCTTCTCAGCCAAGGCTGACACTGCCCAGAGCTGCAGGGAGAAGAGATCTCTTCTGGAAGGCAATCAACCCCTCTTAATGATAGAAGGTGAACCAAGGTTCCATACAGGTTGCTAGGAGACCAAGGAAAAAATGGCTTATATGGAGCTGTGAAAGCACAGGAAAAAAGACATTTGAGCATCCAGGGGTGAAAAGGAAACAGGGAAGTACTGAACGGGCAGTGGGAAAGGGGAGTGAGAGCAATGAGTGGGATGGATTAAACAGAAGCTAGCACCGTGAAGCCACACAAGTTTCTGGCAGGTGGCAGCACTTCACCACAGGCAGGCCTGAGTCGGCAGAAAGACACGAAATCCTGAGCAGAACCACCCAGCGTGACCAGCAGCTCCCCAAAATGCTATGGTTACAGTACCATGCAGAGCACAGGGGAACAAAAGAAAAGTAGGAGTGATGAAAAGAAACATTCCTCCCAAAACCAGCTTGTGCATTTCTCCCCCAGCCACATCCCTGCCAAGTTTTAGTAAGTGCTGAGGGTTTCAAGCAGAAGAGATCATGTCCCAAAGTTACCTGAGCTGAGGGAGCTCAAACTCAGTGAGAACTGGGAAAGTCGTGTGCTCACTCTAGTGTGATGATGTTACCAATGTCCCTCAGGTGTAAGGGAAGGAATAAGAGAAGGAAGAACATGATCCAGAATCAGAACATGGTTCCAGAGAATCTTGAAACAGACAAGAGGCCACAGCCTGCCACTTTACATGTAGAATTAACAGAGGATTTTCTTCGGAACAGCAAAGATATGTTGTAGCATTGCGTGGCTACAGTGATCATCCTGTCCAGGGAGGTACAGGCACCGGCAGAGAAACAGATGAAACAAGTCTCTGTTTTATTAAGCATGAGGGTCCATTTTATTTTCTCCCCCACTCCCGAGCCCGGGAGGGAGGAGAAGACTAAGAAGGCGAAGAGGGTGAAGAGGGTGAGAGGCCCCCAGGGACAGGGTGGTAGGGTTTTATCAGGTATTCCAGGGGAAGAGTCTAGGGTTTGGGTCAAGGGAGGAGATAAGGAGCGTAAGATCAGATTTCAGCTACTTCGAAATGGGAGGATTCCACAATATGTTTTATTTATTTCCCCCAATTAACAGATTACCAAATCAAAGCCAACAGAAGGCACCTTCAGATGCAGTTACTGCAGTGCATTGTTTTATGCCATTACTGGGAATATCACACCTTTGTCTCCTTCTCCTTTTGGACCTGAGTCACAAGTCTCAAGGTTATAAATTGTTGGAGATCAGAACTAGATACTGCAGTTGCTTGCCACAGCACCATATCTGCTTCAAACCTGGGCCAGATCCAAGTCCTGGTCAGACCCCAGTGGCCTGTTTTCAGAGGTGGGGCTGTGGAGTTTACCTTCTTAGAGTGGGCATATGGAATTCACATGCACATGTTGTGGCCATGTAGCACCTCTCCACAGAAGCAATTCTTCATGCGTCATTTCCACTTCTAAGGATCACACAGATCTCCACAGCCTTGAATTCAGTTTGGCTACTCTGCTGTCCTAGGGTGACTATGATGCCTGTATCCCCAGTCGTCTGTTCTGTGTGTGCTGTGTGTTAGGTATCTTTAAGACTGGTTCTGAGAGTGACCAGGGAAAGAAGAANCCCAGTGAGGTGAATGCACATGGTCTCCCTCTCTTGAAGGGGGAATGAGGGGAGTGGAAAGAAAAGCCAAAAAATGGAAAACAACCACTGTCACCAAGCAAGTATAGGGCTGTCACATAAGGTCACCCAGACTCATGCTGTAACCTTAGGGCCACTCTTGATGGAACTTAAACTGTTTCTCTTCACATCCTCTCCATGCATGTAAGTGGAATGCAGTAAAAAATGTTCTCATAGGGAGGTTCTGAGGAGAGCTGTACTGGTTAGGCTGTTCCAGCAGGTGCTACTGGAATAGCACCACAGACCTCCCTGGTCCTGCAGAGCTCCCTCATCCCTCCTATCCTCAAGGGTGGATTTATCAGGAAGACTGCAAGTGGCCTGTGCTGCCCCTAACCCTGCACCCAAGGTTGCTCTGCAGGCCATTTGCAGCCTCTCAGCCCAACTTCTGACAGCCAGCAGTGAGGTGAGGGGACACCACCTGCCTCCAGAGCAGCCATCCCATGTGTCCAGTCAGGATGGGACAAAGCAAAAGCCACCTGGAAACAGCCATAGAAAGCTGAACTAAATCCAGGGAGTACAGTCAGCTCAACCAAACACTCCTTGGCACTTCATCAA
This sequence comes from Illadopsis cleaveri, assembly GCA_013399915.1. NCBI lineage: Eukaryota > Metazoa > Chordata > Aves > Passeriformes > Timaliidae > Illadopsis > Illadopsis cleaveri. The sequence goes on from VXBB01017068.1 coordinate 11,437, forward strand.
TGAAACATGGTGGGAAAGTTTTAATGCCAGGCAGGGAGGCCCCAAGCTTTGAGGTTCAACCATATGCAGGAACCTCCCCATTACACAGATGTCAACACTGTCAGATGGGGAAAGATAATTTTTTTTTTTTTTGAAGAGCACACTCTCCAGGTGCCTGTGTCATCCACTTTTACTGTGCCAGGACACTGAAGTCAGCACAGGGAAGCAAAGGATGAGCAAATGGCACTCCAGGGTGCCAGCCTCTTAGCACAGAGCTGGCACTGACCTGGAGGGCAAAGGGGCCCTGCTGCTGACTCCCTGCTGGCTGGGACTGACTAAGAGGGCAAAGTGCTCCTCAATGACTCACGCTGGCCCGCAGCACCATGGCCCACGTCTCTTAGACTCTGCCTCCAGATCAGTTATTTGCATATTTAGCATTTTAAGACTGGACAGGACAAGCTCAGCACACCATCCTGGTCTTTGCAGAGCCTCTGCCCTTTCTGAGGTGAAGGATGAGTGTCAGATCTCAGTTCCTCTTCACTGACCAACCCCCCCACGTCAGACATCTCACCACACTGCTGGCCCAGCGTGGGACCCACCTCAGCACAGCTGAGCACAGAAGTTGTGCTAGGAAATATTCAGACTGGAGGTATCTTGTTCAAACCTTGCCCAAATCAGGACTACTTTTGGAGGTGGCCAGGCTACCCAGGGCAGGTTACCTGCGTACAGTAACCCTGTTTCTGAATGGGATGTATGGCTTAAGGGGTTTTCCTGGTTTTCTACCCAAAAAGAGTGATTTCCAAGCACACTTTGTACATGTACCCATGGTATTGACTTCAATTTTACATACTGGTGACAGCAGCCCCTAACTCTGGGCCAAACATACAGCTGTATCTATAGCCACTTAGCATATATTCTCCAAAGAAAATGCTCACCTACCCCTTACCTCTCACTGGAATCCAGCTCCTTGTCCCTGCCAGCTAACCAAAAGGAGGGTTCGTGTAGCTCTACTAACATAGCATCTCACACATCTTTCAACAGTTTGCTTAACGCCATAAACATGGATCAAGAACAAGTGCTTAGCCACCACTTTAAAAAAGACTAGGAGGAGTTTCATTCCTTTGGGCCAAACTTTAAGGACAACAAACATTCATACCTGTACGCACACCGAGCACAAGAGGGGATGTGTGCCTGCCCTGGGACAGCTCACCTCCAAGCCCTACATTACGGTGTTTGTGCATGAGGGCACTGAAGCACAGGGGGCAATAGAATAGCAGGACACGGCTGCATTTGGAAGCACCAGTTCCGTCATTGCTAAACTATCAAACTACAAATCACCAGCTGTGATTTCTTTTCAGAGAGCACCCCACCAGTGCCAGCTAGGTCTCAGGTGATGTCTGCTTGCTTCCCACCCGCCACCCTCTCGATGGCTGGGCACCCAGCCAGTCCCTGGAGACGGTGGCTGAGGGATTGCAGGGAAGCCCGCAACAAAGGGATTTGGCAGCAGATGGCAGCACACGCTCACGGGTCAGACTGAACTCAACGCCTGGTCGCGGATGTCACCGGCCCAGCCCAGCCAGGCTCGCAGACCAGGCTTGGGAGGGCAGGGACCGCCACACCTCTGTACATGCCTAACACGCAAGGTTCAGCACAAAGGCTGCAAGTTACAGGCGTAACATCCTCCTTTTGGGAATGTCTCTTCAGACTGCTTCCAGGCTTGAAAAGCCAGTCGACTAAGCACGGCAGCTGCCTCTGCCTCAACACACAGGAGCTGCCATCCTACAATGCCCGGGAAAGAAAAGGATGAGCAGGCCATTCATTGCAAGTTACCTGCCTTGCCTGCCCCAGACACAAGTGATGCAAGAAGTCCACCGCAGGATCCCAGCAGTGACTGGAAAACAGCTTTGGTCAGGAGCCACTACACGGTCCAGCTGTTGCTGGCTGATCTTCCTATGCTCAGCTTCAAGGAATGTCCACCAGAGCCCCAGCTCTGGATGGGGACATACAGCTATAGGTAATGGCAGGTGGCAAAATTAAGCTGTCATCCTGCAAAGTGCTTTCCCTGACTGTTAGCACGGACAGAGCTATTTTCTTGGAAGAAAGAGACCAGTGGCAGTCTCCAGAGTGAGAGTCTGTTGTTCACATAATGTAATGAGCACTCATCAGACTACCTAGACCTGGAGGCATTACAATGTGTGTGAACCACTTGGGCCACTGCTCTGCTTACAGACATTAACAGTGCCGCTGTTCTTCCTCCTAGAACCTTGTAGGTTTATGCTAATTTAGCAGGATGAGTTCAGATTCAGATCCTTTTACCTCATTATCAAAGCTCAGGAAGACTTTGGGGGTTTTGGTTTCCTGTTTGGTTTTTGTTTGATTTCCTCCAATGTACAGCCTTTCTCCATTTCTTCAGGAGTCCAAACACAGCACCAAAGCTCTGTGAAATCTGGTGGGTTTGTGTCTGCAATCCATACTGTGTGGCTGTAGTACGAACAGTTGCTGCATGGCTCTGACACCAAGTCACAGAACATAGAATAGAATTAATGGAAGAGAGGGCAGGGAAATACTCACATTCCACCTCAACTACAGCTCCCACAGAAGAATTGACAACCTAAAACCAGACAAAACTGGGATCTTCCCTTTGACACTTGTTTCCTGATTCTTTCTATGTGCTACAGTCTGTCTCCCAACTGGAAGAAAGGGAAAACTTCCACAGGACTCACCAAGCTGTTCATTCTAGCAGGTCTTGCTGTGAGGAAAGACACGGGGCCTGGGAAGATCTCCACACCGGACTAAGCTCTCCCTCATGTACTGTTTCCCAGTCTTCTGTGCTTCTTTATGCACAAACAGGAGTATATCCCAGCACTTCCCTTAGGTGAACTTCATCTGAAAATTCTCCTGCTCTGGAGAAAAACCCTTTTAGGCTTTTCAACTCTTTCTGCTGCAAGTACCCACTGAAAAGTCTGAGAAGCTCTACCATAGCTTATGGGTAAAATGCTTCATCTCCTCCCTGCCAGGACCTATACAACATACCCATCCTATTTACTGAAACAGGGTAAAAGCTTTGGTCCTAGAACTGAAAAAATGTCTTTTTTTCCACCCAGCCACTACAGATACTAGAATGTTTGACAATTCAAATACCTGACTTAAAAGGTTAAGACTTCTTATCTTTACCCAGGCCACAAGACTTGTGTTGTACTTTCAACACAGCCATATCCACAACTTTGCTGTCTGGCAGAGGAACATGGAGCAAGCATGCTGTGCAAGATGGCTGCAAGCATGTAGGAACTGACAGTGGCCAAAGAGGAATTTCTAGGCTTCAGGCAGCAGCAGCAGAGCCTGTGGGAATGCTTACTTTCCCACACTGGCCTGTGATTGTGAGGAGGAATCAAAAACAATCCTTGGAAGGTGAAAAACCATTAGCAGGTGGTGTTTTTCTAACTTGCTGTTTACTTGTAAAAAACGGTTGAGGGCTGTCAGCTGTAAATGACCAATCATATTTATTGTACCAAAACACTGGATAAAAAAGGATGTGCAGGCTTGATAGAACAATGTCAGGATCCTGAACGTATTCTTCACCTCGTGGGGGGCTGGCTGGACTCAGGTCCAGCTTAAGTAATAGAGCTCTTTGGCTTTGAGAAACCTCAGCAACACTGGCCTTATCATAGCTAAGGGTCTCCCCTTGGTCCCTGCCTGAGCTAGCACAGCCATGCCTGGCCATGTCCCTGTCTGGCCATGTACCCTGCTATCTAAATCCTCATCCTGACCTGCTCTGATCTTTGTGCTTAGGTACTTCAGGACTGCTCCTCTGCTGGTGAGGCCACTGCCCCTGCCTGCCCTGCTGTGACTCATCTTCCTGCTTCCTCTCTTTCCAGGCAGCCTGTCCTTGCTGCTCCTAACAAGGGCCCACCTGGCTCACCTTGCCGCTCTCTCTAGTAGGCAGAGACTGTTTCCCATCTACCAGCACAGAAAGAATAATTTCTGAAAATATCTGCAGGCTGTAAAAGCCTTTAATATCTGAGATGCTAAGTATCAGGGCAATCAAGTCTTCTCACTTGCTCGTTTTATCCACACTCTTACCAAGTCCCACAGGAACCTACACTCAGGCCTGTTTCTATGTTGTTGATTGGTGTTTGGTATTGTGTGTGTTTTTTACCCCATTTGGAACGGCCATGTCATTTTTGTGTCCTTCTTCTACACTCCTACCTCTTTGCCCAGACAGAGCCTGAACCCATCCCCCCTGAGGTTGCTCCTATCCAGTCTGCAGGCCACAACAGATATGCAGAAGGGTAAGTAGGCTGTGAGGATCTTGCTGGAGACATGAAGACCTTCAACCTAGAGGCTTCCAAAGCAAAAACAATTTGACAACTTAGAAGACTCATTACGTTCTTTTCCCCAGTATTACTTGTTTAATTACCATTTGCACCAGTACATCTTATGCTTTATATACATATATCTTTAATTTTTGTTTCTTCAGCTTTTCAAATACATAATATATTATCTCCAGAATACTAAGACAATACAGAAGAGGCTCCTATTTAATTGTTAATTGGTGCCATGAACTTCCTTGGTTGGGGAATTGATACATAGTTGAAATGACAGGACCTCACAAGGATGTGAGCAAACAAAAAGAAGACAAAGAAAACAAAATGCCAACCCAGCAGAGCCTATGATGTTTCTTGCAGACTACAGCCACCCACAAGTTCAGGAGGCAGGGAGTTGAAGTACAGTGAGACTGCAGGAGTGACTATGAAGGCAGGGGAGGGCTGGCAGGAGGAAACACCAAGACAACCAGGGAATCAGGGTTAAATGACTACTGAAAATACATCCAAGAGCAGTCTGGTCCCCACTTCCACAAGTGGAACTGCAGCAGCTTTAGAGCTATTTCAAGAATGTTGCTCCCCAGAGGGATGGTCTAAGTGAAACTGTCTCCAAAAATGCCCTCACTGTAGCCAGACAAAAATGACAAGAGACTTTGCCAATACAAGGTGCATACGTCTAACTACTCTTTTAAAAACCTCACCAGAAAATCTTTGCCCAAAGGGAAACATTTCCTTGTGCAGGTGTGCTAGAGACACAAAAGTGTTGCTGTGTTGAGTGTTCAAAACAGGAAGAAGCCTTCCAGCAAAGCACCAAAGCCCTAGTGTTCCAGCAATTGAGTACAGCTGTCCAAGAGTCACTGGGTCCCCAGCTAGTGTTCTGGCTTCTGCACCAGCATGAAGGGTAGCAATTCAGCATTGTGAGGTTTCCAGCCTGCCCTGTGAGTTTGCCCAGAGTAATCAACAGACTTACATCCCAGATCACATCCACAGCTGCTGAAGATGTAGTGTCCACAATGAAGGGCCTCTGGAAACTCTCCCAAAGAAAAAAAGTAGAAAGTCATGGCTTTTTACCTCTTTCTAACTCCCTTAACCACAGAGGAAATAGAGGGGGCTTGGACACATTAAAAGTAATAATAAAAAAATCTAAGTTCCAATAACCAGCTCACATCCCTGAAAGTTGGACTCAGAAGAAAAGTCCTAATAAGGAACACAGGTGGGAGAATTTTGTTCCCACAGATCTCAGGATTGAGCCTCCTATACGTTTGTTGCTCAAATGAGTTGAAAAGGAGAAGGAGACTGTCCCTTCATCACAGAATAATCTATTGTCCCACCATAATCCTTACTGTAGATATGCAATACTTGTAACACTGCCAAGTCACAACACAAGGCCAGGGCTCAGGATAGTGATGCAGGAACATGAAATGCTGAGTGGTGACAATCACCTGGTTGTCATCTAGTGCAAGTAACTACCAAATTGTAAAAACAGGGAGTTCTTTTTCTTAAAGCTAATTCCAGTTAAAACAGGTCAGTGAGAGTGGGGCCTTTGCCTGGGGAGTAAGGAGTTAAAATGAAAGAAGTTCCTCCAGTGAACCTGCAAGCCAAATCAGGAGCCTTGAGATGGGGTGCCCACCTGGAGCTACAGCGCACCAGCAGCAGGTCCGCTCATGGACGTGCATGACTCCTCCCACAGGAGCAGGAGGACATGCAGCACTACCAAGGATTGCACCAAAGACAGGAGAGTAGTGTGTGCATGGGGAGAGTCACTCCTCACCACAGATGTCACTAATCCAAGAGGATTTTGTGTTGAGGCAAGATCTATATATCCTTAGAGGTTCCATTTAGCAGGTGTAGCCAAATGCAGCTGTCCTCAGCACCGCAAGCTGTAGGGGCTGCAGTCACTACTGAAAGCAGCCACAAAATGCAACAGCCTAGCCAGAGAAAATTCGAAGGACAAGGAACCCAGAGGCACCTACCCAGTCTCCTCCTGTACCCACTTTCTTCACGATTCTTGCTTTCCCTGTATGGAAAGACAGGGAAAAAGAGCTAGGATGTAATGGCCAAGTGGATGGAGGAGATAAGGTTACCTCTTTCCTCCTTGCCCATCTTGGGAGGAGTCAGTATGTTCTCTTTAGCTTCAGTGGGATCAAAAATAGGAAGTTTAAGTGAAGGTCTGATCTAAAAATGAAGGATTGTCACAATTTGATTGAAGACTAGAGAGGTGTGTACCCCCTCTGATCCCATTTGGTGCCTCTAGGTCATCAGTTTGTCCCATTCCACTGCTTTGATCATTCAGAACTGGACCCAGTTGGACTGCTGAGGAGCCTGATTGGGAACAGCACTGAAACAAAAAATGGAAAATCAAATGAGCAGATCCAGTAAGACTTCTTAACTTCTGGTTCTTCCCACACCCATCAGGACACTGCCCTTCTCATGTTCCGTTCATCACAGTTTACCTGGATGCAGTGCTGAAGTCTCCCCAGAGGTCTGTGGTAGCTGATACTGGTGCCTTGGATGCAGCTGCAGGAGCATCTAAGTCTAAAAGAATATCTAAGGCAGAAGAGAGAGGGAAAAAAATACATCAACTTATCCTGAAAACTCTACAGGCATTTTCACTGTCACCTTAAACAAACTCCTGGATGCAGGGACAGAAAATCTTTGAAAGGACTCCAGCTTTCCCTGCAGAAGTCAGACTTTTTGAGGGGTTTGTTATAACAGCATCTCCTTTTGCTGAATGTGCACACTTCCAGCTGACACTGCAAGGGTACATTGTCTTCAGGAACTATTCAGTCTTCACTCAGCACACCACCTGACACATCTGTCACTTATTACCTCTCCCAGCAGACATAAGGCTCAGACTCAACCCAAATTCAGCAATAGTAACAGCTCCCAAACAGGCACCACCTTAACAGTAACACACACTGGGACCACACCTTAACCACACACTGGGACCACATGAGCCCTGCTCAGAAGCTTGTGGCTTCTTCTCACTCAAGCCTGTGGACAGCACTGCTGAAGTCTCTGCCTTCACAAAGGCATCATCATCTCTCCAGACAGCTCTGCATGACCACACTTTTAGTACAGTGTCCAGAAGACAGCAGCAACCTCTTTGTTACAGAATCCCAGGATGATTTAAATTGGAAGGGAGCTCCAAAGATGATCTCATATAATCCCACTGCCATGCTATGAGCGGGGACATCTTGCACTAAATCAGGTTACTCAAAGCCCCACCCAATCTGGTCTTGAACACTTCCAATGAAGGCGTATCCACTGCTTCTCTGGGCAACCTGTTCCAGGGTTTCTCAACTCTCATGGTAAAAATTCCTTCTTTATATCCAATCTAAATCAATGTTCTTTCAATTTAAGCCTTTACCCTGGTAAAAAGTCTTTCTCTGTCTCTCTTACAAGCTCTCTTTACATAGTGAAAGATCTCCCCAGGGCCTTGTCCTCTCCAGGCTAAACAACCCCAACTCTCTCAGTCTTTCTTCACAGGAGAGGTGTTCCAGCCTTCTGACCATTCCCATGGCCCTCCTCTGGACTCCCTGTAACAGGTCCAGATCTTTCTTGCACTGGGGACACCGGAGCTGCCAAAGAGACCCAAACCCTTGGGAGACACCATGTCTCAGAGGGCACTGCTGGCATTAGGTTGAACACAGGTTTGCTGAAGCAGCACCTGCCGGTGCCTTACAAACTACTGGCTCAGTGCTAAGGTTTACCTGCACTGCTGGCATTACTGGATTTCTGCACAGGTGGTGGTGTGACATGGTTGGCAATGGCTGTGGAAGAAGGGGGAGGTATAGGAGGGACTGCAGTTTTGCCTCCTGGTGGGGGTGGCAGCAGGCTTAGGCCCCCTGATCCAGACACACGGGGCTTGGCTGCTCCTCCTTTCTTTGATGTCATGTTCTGTATTAAAAAAAAAAAGGAAAAAAAAAAAAAAGGAAGTGTAAAGAAGAGTCTCTATTGGCACATTCAGAGAAAGAAGCAGGGTAAGCTGGTCTGCTTACCCCAATGTTTAGTTTGATGGTCTGCCCTTCCTTAAACCCTAAGTCTAATTTGGGACGTGTGTCAGCTTCCTGGGACTCCTTGGAGATTTCAGTCTCCTGCTTCACCCACCTAAACAGAAGAGAGGAAAACATGAGATGCTGCGGCAAAAAGGAACAGTGTTTTAGAAAAATGTGTGGTTTCTCTCTCCATCCCACCAAACTACCTTGCCTTGTCAAACCAGCTATCTGCCCTACTTCTGGTGTCACACAGCACAAAGCTAGGACCACCACAAACCCAAGAGGCTGTTTAACACTGCACCTGGAGCATCACAGGACCAAAGCTTAAGACTTACAGATCTGACCCTACAGGAGCTCTCAGCTTGCACAACAGCAGGCAGCACACACAAATGTCCCTTGCCAGAGCAGGGCTTCAGGGCCACCCCAAGGAAAGCTGTGCTAAATGAAAATGCACCACCACCCATCATGTTCTACATGCCAGAGGAAAAATAGCATTCCAGAAAAGCAAAACTCACTTGAAGTGATCCTGCAAAGAGACGTTGAAGTCAAAGGCATCACCCCGATCCGTGAAGCCAATGCCTATAAAAGCACTTCGTCCTAGCAAGGAGACAGGAGGAGTCACTGGAGGTGCCCTGCAACTGGGCCACAAATCCCTCTGCTTGTCCTAAACTACTCTGTGCTACCTCTCTTTGGCACACCCGCAGGTGGATGGCAGCAGCTCACAGCAGTTCATTGTCCCTAGCCTTCAGGATGCACCCTTCTTCCCACAGGGGGTGCTTGGAAACCAAATGTTCCTTCCCAGCCCAGCCCTTGGACCTTGTGCAATACAGAGAATCTTCTCTGTTTGCCTTGCCCTCAGACCTCTCCAGGCACACCACCTGGCCTTTTCAGCACTCCCCACACCATTTTCATCCTCCTGGCACTCTCCCAGCTCCACCTGGGTCTCCTCCATCCCTAGCACTTGGCACATACATTGGCCCCGAACTCACCAGTCCCATCCTGAATTCGAATGACAAAGTAGCGGCTGGAATCTGCCACAGTCTCCACTGCAATGCCAGGGTATTGATCTATGGGAGCCTGGGCAAAAAGTTCTCCTGTGGACAAAGAATCAGGTGTTAAGAAGAGACCCCTTCCTAAAGCAGGGAAGGGCTGCCATGCACAGCTCTGGGCAGGCTCAGAAACACAGGCTCACAGGCAGCAATCACAGTCACAGCCTGGCCAAGACACAGCCCTTCCCTTACCTGAAACCTTATCCTCCAGTTTTATGTAAGCAGTTTTGCCTTTGGAGGTGACACGAAGCCGCCCTGTCCAGTCTGGATGGTCCAGTTTCCAGTCAGACGCCCTGAAAGGAAGAGCAGCTGATCACTGACCATAGTCAGCCTCTCCAATTCTGCCCAGCCACCTCAGCAGAAGTCTCTACTCCCAAACCCTCAACGCCTGCAGCTGCCTCATTCCACTTCTCTCCCCAAATAAGACACGGGGTCTCAGCTCCTCTCTTGTTGCTGCCAGTTGACACACCACTCTGACTGGCATCTCTGGGAAAAGAGGAAGAGACACAGTCCAGAGAACATCAACTCCTCACCTCTATAAGCTTGCAAAAGAGGGGAGACAGAAGCCCAGAAAGTCACTTGAACAGGAAATCCACAGAAGTGACTTGTGAGCACTGGGAAGAGTGCCAAAATTAACTAGTAACACGATGAAAACACATTCCATTATTCTACTCTATTGTTGTAAAATAACAATGACTACTTCTGAGCCTAGAGGCAGCTGACTTACACCAGGCAAAATACACACACAGACATTTTGACTGACCCATCACACTCTTTGCCAGATACTTGTGAAGGAAAAAAAAAGAAAAAAAAAAAGAAGAAAAGAGAAAAAACCCAACCTACAGCATCACACAATATTCTGAGTTGGAAGGAATCCACAAGGATCACTGAATCCAACTCCTGGCCCTGCACAGGACACCCCAAAAATGACAAGATGTGCCTGAGAGCATTGTCCAAATGCTTCCTGAACTCTGGCAGGCTTGGTGCTGTAAAATCTACAGGATTTTATAACTGGAAGCAAACATCCCTGGCCAGGCACAACATCCGCCTACAGTCTGTCAGGTTCAGGGAGTACACAAACCCGCTTCTCCAGCAGGCCTGTGGGCACATCTTACAAAGTCACACACTACTGCTTGTGGCTGACCAGAGGGCATTCCTAACTGCTGCTCCTGCAGCCTATACTTAAAAATCACCCCGAATTCCTCCTGCTTTCCTCCCCGCCACTGCGAGAGCCTCCAGGCCAAATCCAACGTGCCGATACAGCACATCAGCGTCACATCCCAGGGAACCCAGCAAACCGGGAGCAGACGTCAGCTCTGCCTGGGAGAGCCAGCTGCGCCCTCACCTCCTGCCCCTGATTAACAGAGCAGCCCCTGCTCCTCCACAGCACGGAGCGGAGGCTCCTCTGCCTTCAGGCGCTGCCCACGAGAGGCAACTCCAGCCGGCGGCTCCTCCAGAGCTCGGCTGGAGGCGGCTCAGGGGATGGTCAGACCTGCTCGCGACCACAGGACGCGGCTTTGCCAAGGGGCGAGGCCGGGACACGGCGTGGCACAGCCCAGCCGCCGGCTGTCCTGCGGGGCACAACGGGCCGCGCCGGGGCGACCGCGGGCGCCGCACGCTCCCTCACCTGTACCCGCGGTTGGAGGTGCGCGGCGGGATGCGGTAGACGTTGACATCGGGCTTCACGCAGAGAACGGACTCGTACTCCAGCTCGGCCGCCGCCATGTCGACCCCGAAGCCCGGCGAGGAGCGAGCGGCGGGAGCCTAGTGACCAGCGGCGCTGCCCACCGCCATCTTTGATGAGGGCAGACACCGCCTGGGGGCGCCGGCGCGGCCGGGCCAGACGCGAGCCACGTCGCTGAAGCGGATGGGGCCATCTTGGATGCGGGCAGCGTGGAGTGGGGGCGGGAGGGCGCCATCTTGCAGCCGCCCCTGACACAGCAGCGGCGGCGGCCGGCGCCATCTTGGGCCCTGGCAGGTGCCGCGGGCTGGCGCGGCCATCTTTGTTTGGGGCGGCATCCCCGTGCCGGGCAGCGGGAAGTGCCGGGCGGCAGGGCGGGAGGAGCGCGGCTGGTTGTGCCGCCGCACGGTATCGACCTGCTCGTCTGGATCCCCTGGCGGCTGCTCCCCTGCCGCCCTCGGGGGTTAAGTGTTAGTGTTCGTTCTGTGGTGTGGGGATCAGCAAGCTAAAAAGGAAATGCGGTACAAAGCACGACAGGTTTTGCTGCTGGAAGCGATGGAAATGCCCAGCTATGCAAAGTTTGGTTTCAGGAGTGGGTCTTCCCCCAAAATGTGGCCAAAGTGAGGGTGTAGATACTAGTTTATTTATCAATAATGGTAAGGCTGGCAGCATTTAAACCATTCTTTTAATGGTGGCTTCTCAGTGGAGACGTGTTGAAGTTTAGTGCTGTGCAGCATCCTGTGACTGAGTCTCAAAGAGTACCAATGTTTGCTCTGAAAAGTGGACGAAAAGGCACAAGAAAAGATTAAAAATTACATAGAGCCATGTCTGAGCATTCCATGTCAAGCATTGGAATAGGCTGCCTAGGGTGATGGTAGAGTCACCATCCCTGGAGGTGTTGAGGTAAAAATAATCAAAATAATCACTGAAACATCACTAAGTTGAAGGTTTTGGGGTTTGTTGTGGTGGGGGGATGGGTTTTTCCTTTCTTTCTTTGTTTGTTTGTTTTTGGGGTTTTGTTTGTTTGTTTTCCCAGTAGGGAGTAGCATTAGTTAATACAGACAGAGCCATTCCCAGCCATGGCTGTCTAGTCATAATTTTCTATATTTTTTCTTGTTCTATAACTTTTTATGATCAAGGGCCAGTACGGAATTCGGAATTCAAGCATTTGGAATTCAAGAAGAAACTTGTATTTACCTTTTGGATAGAGTTGCTTGTTTACCTAATTTTTCATTAGAACTTCCTGCAGTGACTGCTAAATTTTTTCATTGAGCACTGATAACTTACCAGGAGTACACCCCTCCATGTGCGTAGTTATGGTTGCTTTTCCAAGTTGAATGATTCACAATTAGCAGAATTAAATTTCACCTCCCTCTTTACGGTGCTGTCATTCAGCGTGCCACAGTCCTCCTACAGTCCCTCTAGAAGGAGAGCACCTCGGATGAGGGAGTGGCAAAGGGCCAACTATTATAAGGCATGTGAGGAAAGACTCACAAGCAGCACCAGAATGCTAGGAATACATCTTCCATTCAATTCCATTGAGACTTAACCAGTAGAAAACATAACATTCCTCTGCTTAGTTCAAACAAGCATCTCTGGACCAAAAAATTACAAAGCACTGCCAATAATCACTGAAGTTTAAATATTTAATAATTTTTTACCTTTTTTTTTTTTTTTTTTTTTTTTTAAAGTCCAACCAAGGGGTNNNNTTTTTTTTTCTTTAGAGGTTGAAATTTTAAAATAGAAAATATTTAACCTGGAGGATAGAACTGGTTAAGGACCTCCCTGCCTTCCTGCAAAGTAGGGCTTGACTGGCAGGTCCCAGGCTACATGTCCCTCAGCCAAGAGGAGCCCCCATAGGAGTAAGATCTTATCAGCACTGCCTGTCTGGGCCCGAGGAGTCCCCCTGGCAGGATGGCAGCTGAGAATAAGATGAAGCTACTGGAATTTTCCTGGCAGGGTGCTGACAGCCTGTCTATCTTTGTGGGTACAGCTCAGCCCTAGCCTGTCTTCCTTTTTCTGGTTTTGTGTTGGAGGCAGCATCTGTGTCTTTCACAGACACACTTAGGAGCAGGAGTCTGCTGTGTCACAGTTCATTTTTCAGACCAAAACCAAAATACTGAGGCTGATTCTTGTATGTCTGGGCTTTGTCATTTCTGACAGCAGTCCTGATTTCCCAAATTGTGAGGGGTGAAGGGGAACCCCCTTGTTAAACATTAGAAATGCCTTGCCCTGGAAGTCTTCCTTTTTTATTGTCTTGCCACATTTTGTGCAAATCAGCATTTCAGTTAACCACTTCTAACTTTTTGTCAGTCAAGTTCCTTTTTAAAAAATAGACTTTTAATAGACCCTGAAAAGTAAAAGGCAGATAAAATCCTTTTGTTATGACCAGTCATGGTTTGCTGAGTATAGTGTTCTGTATTTGATGAAGTAAACTGTCTCAAGCTAGGACAGAATTTGATCTGGATTGGTAAGAATCCTAGAAATGGGATTAGCTAGGTGAACGTGCTGAGCTGGTAAGACAGAGAAGTGGCTGCAAGACAGTAACAGATTAGACATTTCAGAGCGATATGGCAGGGTTTGGACTTCCAGCAAAGGTCACACTGTGTCAACAAGCAAAAGATGTCATTCAGTTGTGTTACAGAATATAGTAAAGTATATGTCTGTGGTTATCATTCCTGTGCTTTCTATTAATATTTTATTTAGAGCACTATTTTATTTTGACAGTATTGAGAAAATTCCTGTGGCTTGACTCTTTATTTAATGAGCAGATGTTATCTAAATCTTGAAATGATATTCAAATGAGTCATTTTATCAGGGTGAAAGAACACACTTGGCACACACATGCGCATGCAGGAAAAAAAAATGCAGTTCCTAAAATGTAATGTGAAAGTTTTTTCAGTCACTCCAGAGACAGGATTGACGGTACTTGCTCCAACACACTGAAAATAACTGCTTCACTCAGGTAGGTATCATGAGCTGGAGAATTTTGCTTTCCTCATCTACTTGCCATTTATTCTTCACTCCTGAAAACCTCTCTCCCTCCTCCAGTTCCCCCTTCCATTTTCAAACCACATTGCAGCCCTTTTAGCACTCTGGGAAACATAGTGTGGGCAGTATCTTTTAATTGATTCATCCCTCCGTTTACTTTGGAGTAGGGCTTGCATTACTATTTTACAGCATTCCTTGTTTCCCTATCCTCTTCCTACCATTTTCTGTAGCTATATGGGAGGCAGCAGGGTTCAACTCTTGCAGCACTGTTCACCAGTTGTCCCTCTAAAAGTTGCTTCTACATGGATCAGCGAGACCACAGGAAATGGAACAAACTTGGGAGAATTTTAAATTAAGCCTCCAGCTTTAAGTTAAGCCTTCCAGTAGCTTCTTTCATAGCTTTCCTTGCAGGTCGCCCTCACTTACAAGTCTCTTAGCAGATATTACCAAAAACTGATAAATGTTTGTTAAAATTGTTTCTCTCATTTTCTTAGTAATGAAGCAGTTCGAACACTTAAGCATCACTCCACTTTCAGACTGCATGTTATCCAAGAATGAGATTGATGACAGAATTTTTTTTTAAATAATATTTCTATTTAGTCCTGCATACAACAGTCTCAGACTAGTATTTAAGTACTGGCATAATAGAGGTTAAAACAGGGTCACTTGTCTTATTTATGTCTTCTTAGTTGCTTCTGCAGGCTGTATTCAGCTCTTCCCTGTTCAGTTTCCTTGCATTTTGGTAACATTTTTTGAGACCTTTCAGTAACACAACTGCCTTCATCAATTCAGCAAGGGTTTAGTTAACAGGAATTTTATAGACAATTCTATTAATGCCTAAAGGATGAAGATCAGGAGTTTTTTCTCAATTCTGTCTTGGCTTTGCTGGTTTTCTTTTCCTTTCTAAATTTACTAAGTCCAAGAATAATTGAGCAATTAACATTGTTCCTCTACTATGGTCATAGTTTTAAAATATCAGTTAAGTGTGCTGTAGGTCAGCTTCATTGTCTTGCAGTAAGACACCTCATATCTAAAATGGTTCTTACCATTCTGTAATGTTCTTACATTACTCTGTATTTTCATTTTTATTTCTACAAGTAAATACCTGTCTGTTCTTCTTAAATATTAATTTCTTATCTTTCATAGAATCTTAAACCATTATTGTCTTGCCTTTCTCCTGCTCAAGATAAGCTTTCCAAGGAACTAGCAGACAGCTCAGAACACGTGCAGAGGAAAAGGAAGTGGTCACTGGCACTTCCCTAAAATATCCCTTAGCTGACAGAATTGATGTCCTGTCTATTCTATATGTAATGTTCAGAAAGTGAAGCAGGGTTATTTCAGAAAGACAGGCATTTCTTTCTTAACTTAAATGTACTTCACCAGTTATGCCAGAAGAAATCACTCATTTTAAAGGAAACAGGAACTAAAAATGCCGATTTGCCTTTCTGAAGCAGGAAGTCAACCAGGAAACACACCTGGGGACAGCATAGTCATGTGAATAGAGAGCTCCACTTTGGAGATTAAGAAGAACCAGATGGAAATCAAAGGGATGATAGAGATAGGAGAACATAACTGTACAGAGCTCCCTGTCTGAATAGCAGGCTTACATAACTTAGCCACCACAGGAATGATGAAGGTGTACAATGGGCACACTAGCAACAAATTTGTGTAGGCCAACGCCTTTGTGCCCTGACAGCTCTGTACTGTCACCTGACTCAGGGATGCTTCAGTAAAGATTAAGAGAAGAATTTGGGGAGGAGGATCACAGAGTCAATAGGTTGGAAGAGACCTTCAAGACCGAGTCCAACCCAACCCTAACACTTCAACTAGACCACGGCACTGAGTGCCACATCCAGTCTTTTTTTAAACACATCCAGGGATGGTGACTCTACCACCTCCCCGGGCAGACCATTCCAGTACTTTATCACTCTTTCTGTAAAAAACTTCTTCCTAATATCCAACCTATATTTCTCCTGGTGCAGCTTGAGACTGTGTCCTCTCATTCTATCAGTTGCTGCTTGGAGAAAGAGACCAACCCTCACTGGGCTACAACCACCTTTCAGTTATAGAGAGTGATAAGGTCACCTCTGAGTCTCCTTTTCTCCAAGCTAAACACCCCCAGCTCCCTCAGTCATTCCTCACAGG
>VXBB01017068.1:27663-59070 GCA_013399915.1 Illadopsis cleaveri
TTTCCTCCTGGGCACTGTCCAGCCACACTGTCCCCAGCCTATAACGCTGCAGGGGGTTGTTGTGGCCAAAGTGCAGGACCCGACATTTGGACTCATTAAATTTCATCTTGTTAGACTCTGCCCATCCATCCAACTGTTCCAGGTCTCTTTGCAGAGCCCTCCTACCTTCAAACAGATCAACACACAGTCCCAGCTTACTGTCATCTGCGAATTTACTAATGAAAGATTCAATACCCTCATCCATGTAGTCTGTAAAAATATTGAACAGAACTGGCCCCAGCACAGATCCCTGAGGGACACCACTGGTGCCTGGCCACCAGCTGGATGCAGCACTGTTCACCACCACGTTCTGGGCCAGCTGCATCCCCTTCCCCTTAAAACCTACTTTAAAGCCCTCTCAATGACTTCTGCCAGTTCATGAGCTAAAATCCTTCTGCCCTTAACAGAGAGATGGAACCCATCCAGTTCCAGCAGACCAGGTGCCAAAAAAGTTGCCCCATCATCAAAGAACTCAAATTTCTGCTGATGACACCAACCCTTGAGCCACTTGTTGATAATGTAGGCTCTCCTATTCCTTTCATCATTTTTCTCTGCCACTGAAGGGACTGAGCTCCTGTGAGCACCTGTGCTCCTGCTCTATCAACCACTTGACCCAGGGCCCTAAAGTCCCTTTTAATTGCCCTGACACTCCTCTTTTCAATCTCATCACTGCCAGCTTGGAATATCAGCAGTGGATAGCAATCAGAGGGCCAGATCAGCCCATGAAGTCTCTCAGTGATATCCCATACCCAGGCCCCATGGAGGCAGCAGACCTCCCTGTGGGATGGGTCCCGTCGACATATGGGGCCCGCTGTTCCAAGTAGAAGGGAGTCACCTACCACGATTACCCTTCTTTTCTTTTTAATGTCAGAGGTGGTGGTCCGTTTGACAGATGAAGTGTAATTGGGAGGCTCACTGGGCAGATAATTTTCTTCTGCACCATCTGGCTGACCCTCTAGATGCAGGGCCTCATACCTATTCTGAAGTGGCACCTGGGTAGGTGATGGGAGTTGGGAGGAATTTTTATTACCTCCACGAATAGGGACCTATTTCCACTCTCCTTTATCCACGAGGTGTCCTCCTATTACTTAACAGTGGGAGGCATGGGAGTCCTGTGACTCCTGGTGGGCCTCCCTCAAGGATGGAAGGGCAGAACTCCACCAATCTATTTCCCTTTCACTGTCCCTAATACTCCTTAGTCTTTCAACTTCCTCCCTAAACTCAGCCACCAGCAAAAGGAGATGATTCACCTGTTCACACCGCAGGCAGGCTTCTTCTGCAATGCCCCCTGGTACCACTGATAAGCCCAAACATTCCACATAGGAAGGGGTCTGGACAGACATATCCTTTTTGGAAGGTTCTAATTGGCTACACACACTTTTACTAACTGCAGTTTTTGATTGTGTAAAAACCATTACTAACAACAACAAAAAAACAAAACCAAAAAAACCTACCAAAAACCAAAACCCCACCAACCCCCAAACCAACCAACCAACCAAGCCACAAAAACCAACAAACTAAAAACCCCACTAGCAGGAGGAACTCTGCAACCCTGCCTGCTTGCCCTGCCTGTGCGAACTGCCGCGCCACATCCCTGTTTGCCCGCTCCTGTTCACCCTGCTCCCTAGAGCCCTCTTTCAACCACCCCTCCCCTCTTTTAATCACCCCTCCACTCGTGAGGAAAGCCCCGCCTTGCACCCCCGTGGCTAATGAGAACCAAGGATGTGAATTGCTACTAATTGGCTTTCTGTTTTGTAGCTGCAGAATGCCTCAAGTCCTGGGCAATAGCAGTTCACAGGAGGCGGCTGTTGTGTATTATCCATCAGAATCAATTGTCTCCATTGCTATCTTCACCATCGTTTTCATCATAGGTATCCCAGGCAATGGGTTGGTGATCTGGGTAGCTGGTCTGAAAATGAAAAAGTCTGTGAACACTACCTGGTTCCTAAATCTTGCTGTGGCTGACATCATGTGCTGCTTGGCCTTACCATTTTTCATTGTTCACCTGGCCCTTCATGAACACTGGCCCTATGGCTGGTTCCTCTGTAAAGCCATTCCATCAGTCATAATCTTCACCATGTTTGCTAGTGTCTTCCTACTTGTGGCCATCAGCATTGATCGGTGCCTCCTGGTGATGAAACCTGTCTGGTGTCAGAACCACCGAACAGTGAAATTTACATCACTAATATGCAGTGGCATTTGGATGCTGGCCTTCATTTTCTGCTGCCCTGTCTTCTACTACCGTGAGACAAGCACTCATGATGGCAAAACAGAGTGCAGGTACAATTTCGAAGTTGATGACTACAGAGATGATCCTGTATATGCACCTGTAAATGTGTCTGCAAATGAGTTATGGGAAGAATACTCAACCTACAATGGTAGTGACCTGTGGGAAGACACCAACGAAGGTAATTATGCTGTATCCCTTGCCTCGGTGGCAATAAACATCACTAGGGCTGTCTTTGGCTTTGTGCTCCCCTTTGGCATAATGGCAGTTTGCTACGCCCTCATTGTTCTCAGAACACATGCAAATCAGTTTCACAAGCCACACAACAGGACACTGCGAACCATTGTGTTTGTGGTAGCTGCATTCTTCATCTGCTGGGCTCCATACCATGTAGTTGGGATTCTCTACATTGTACCTAGTCTGAGTAAGTCACTGATCCTGTGGGATCACCTCTCTACAGCACTTGCATATGCCAACAGTTGCATCAACCCCCTGCTTTATGTTTTTGTGGGACAGAACTTCAGAGCAAAGGTATGGCAATCGGTGCAAAGAATCTTGGAAGGTGCCTTTAGTGAGGAACTCACATCTTCAAACCTTCACAGAAGCCAGACTTCAGCAGAGAAGAACCTTAGCAGCACCTTGTAATGCAGGACTTCTATCACCACTGCAGAAAGAGCAAGCTATAGCGCTGCACATCAATCACTCTCTGCTTAGCAGGTGGTTTTGCTCCAGTATTTGATTAATCTACGGCTCCAACCCAGGACACTGCAATCATTCAGCTCATGACAGATAACCCCGTTTATATCCTACACTAGAGAGATGGGAAGTTGGAAGCACCAAGAGTAATAATCTGAGGGGTGACTGGAGAAGCAGAAGACACAGTATTTTAACCTACACAGACTATTTTAAGAAAGCAGGGCTGGCTACAGATTTGTGGTGGCAATCATGTAGCTGAACCTCTCGACTGAGATAACAATGTTATTTTATTTGCATATGTCTGCATTCTACATCTTCTGTCTCCGATACAGTGCAGATAAAACTAACTTGGATATTGCTCCTTGGAAGGTAATCACATCTTTCCTCTGACTCTACTAGGGCTCTGAGGTATGTGTAAGAATATCTGAAGATTTCCCTAGAGGGTACTGCTACATTTCCTCACAGCCATGCATTAGAACAGCATTTACCCCAGTCAGCTGCACTGAACTTTTTGTGCCCTGGTAGATGCCCAATCTATTTATTTGTCCTGGCAACTACATCACTGTATGGTAGTAACTGGTCAAGGCAGATGCTGTACATATGTTCATTAGCATGTGCACACTCGCCGTCTCCCCAACACTCCCTCCACCATCAGAGTCTAGAATCTTCCTTTTAGGAAGCAGTCTGAGATTATCCAAATGTACCTACTGCATTTTGAGATGGCACATGAGCAGAATTTGAGCAGCTGCAGTCACTGATGACCCAGACTGGGTGACTGCTGGACTACCAGCCATTTGGCAAAACCCTGGAACTGAGAAGTGATAACCTCCAACCTGACCTCAAGAAGGTGGGGAATGACTATGTGGCTCAGTCACATCAGGCTCTCTTTACAAGAGAGATGTGCTCCTTATGTCCTTCCAGTGGGAAAAAAAGATTCATCCAAGTCAGGCTATTTGGGGTGTTCCCAAGGTTCAATGTTCCCTACTCCTGAAAAGCAGAAATATATTTACTAGGTACTCTATGGATGCAGTTTAAAATCTGCTTTTTGTATTAGTTCTTCCTTAAAAGAGAAAGGCCAGCAAGTAGCACGACAAGCAGGCACGAAGCATTGGCAGAGTTTTCACTCTGCCTGTCTTGGGTTGCAATATGTAACCAAAAGTGTTTATTCTATTTGCCATCTGTTGAAACCGGTTGGGAAGATNTACATTCTCCATTCCAAGAGAAGCTCCAGCTTTCCCTGGCAGACACCTGTCTTTCCAAACCAAGACACTGTCTTTCTGGTGAGCATGAATGGAAAGACCACCAGATCTCATTGCCCTGAGAACAGTCAGCTGGGAGAGCCTTCAGCTCTTAACATCCTAAAAAGTCTCCATCTAAAGAACATCCAGGTGTGGGCTGTCCATTTAGCCATGTCCACACCCAAATTCTAAGGTGGGAATCAAGCCATCCTGACAGGCGCCGCTGAAAGAAAAAAAAAATTCAATACTGGCACCAAAACAGTTAAACCATAAACATTCACTTTTTCTTTTTATTAAGAAAGCATGCACAAAAATAAACTCGTGAAACCACGCCCCTCTCTCCCTGACCACTGACACGAAGCACTGAGGACCACAGCGGGCTGGGGGGGCCTGCAGGACCCCCTGTGGGCCAGGCCGGCCCCCCCTGCCCTCCCTGCAGGCCGGTGCCAGCGCACCCGCAGAGCTCCACGCCCACCCCTCCATGTCTTACCACGCACTAACAACACACACTGATTTCAGGGGCAGAGGAACGAGGCTAATTTGCACACTGACCGGCATGTATTTACATATGCAAATGAGGCACAACTTAATACGCAAATGAGGCAAATATGCAAATGAGGAGCACTTGGATACGCAGAAGGAGCCATATTGATTTGTTTTTCTTCCGGTGGTGTTTTCAGACTTCCACAGGGCCGGCTTTCAGTAATGTCCACTGCAAAACACTAACTGGCACCTGCCATAAATTGTCTCTCGTTTTCTCCAGTGCCACTTTCCACAGAAACCTATCACATATACTTCCAAGCTGTATCATTCCCATCCTGAGGCAGCAGAGATAACAGCTGACTCCATGTTGAAGCTGTCTGGGATTCCTCATTTCTCTTGGAAATGCTCAATGATGAACTCCCCCCCAAACACACACTTAAAACAAAAAAACAAAATCTGAAAAAAAGGAAAAAAGAAAAAAAAAAAGGAAAAAAAAGTGCTGTCCCCCCTTCCAATGCAATGAGACTCTGTCCACTTCTCTGACAACAATCCAATTTCCAACTGGTTTATCCCTACAGCAAATTTAAAAAGCAGTGCTAGTTCCCCACCTTCCTGCAGTCAGAATAGAGGTTATTACTTTACTCCTGTGCTCCAGGTCTGTCAAGCAGCCATAATAGTCTATTTCCACATTTGTTCCCTTCACTGATAAATAGGGAATAAGGGCTGGGGGGAGGCTTTACAAAATATTAAGAAGGAACGAGGTTTGACAGAACAGAGCCATAAGAGAAAAGAAGGGGAACACAGGACACAGCTTTGGGGAGGAAGCATCTCAATGCTCACTCCTGTTCCTGCACCTTTTCCACCTTCCTGATTTGCACGTGCTGACAAAGCTCATCCTTCAGGATTTACACTAGATTACATCATCTCCCCAGCTGTACTGATAATGGTCTGAGACACCCTGCTCCCTTTCATACTACTCTTTAGCTGGTCGGTTCAAAATCCTGCCCCGCTTCACCCTCTCTCCCCCGATGCCCCTCTTACAACAACTGCTTGCGAGGGCCTCCCAGTCCCTGACCAGAGGGTCCAGCCCTTGACCAGCAGCCCCCCAGTTCAGCCCCACTCTGCATAGCAGCTTCCTCTGCCCACCATCAGTCTGTTCACCAAGTGGGAACTGCTGACAGAGAACATGCACCTACACAGCCAGACTCCTGTTGCTGGCACTCTCAACCACAGGCAAGGAGACAGCCTCCAAAGAAATATGAGGGGTGGAGGACCAAGTAACAATTGGACAAATACTGATGGGAGAAAACTTCCAAATTTGCATATAAAAGGGAGAGCCTCACTACATATTTTGAAGAAGGGCTTGAAGGGGTGTGGGGTGAAATGAAAAGCTCTGGGGAACAGAATTTGCTGAATCACACGTGACACCTGACTGCTTCTTTTACCTGATGGGTATGTAGGCTTCACCTAGAGACTGCAAAAGGCAGTGTAGGAAATGGGTCAGGATTCCCTCAAAATCTCTCAGTCTTCACAGATGGCACCACATTCTGACACAAAACCTCTCTGCTAAAATACCATCTCTCTTACATTCTGCTTTCTCCAAACTCAGGTCTGCCCTCCCAGCTCAGCTCAGCTCTCCCTACCTCAGGGATTACCCTCTCTTTGTACTTGGGAACACCACTCCTTTTCTTGCTGCTCCTGCTGGTGCGACAAAGTTCACAGAGCTAAGATCACCCCTCCAGTGTCCCTTCAGCCCCCTGACCTTTACAACATTTACGAAACAACATAACTACAGGCTCCCAGGGTCCACTAGACTCTCTCACTCCAGTAGCCAATACGACAGATTCACCGGCCACCTTGAAGGGAAAGAGGGATTGTTAAACGCAAAATAACGGAGGCAGAGAAAGATGCACTCGAGGATTCAGCCTTCCAAGGTCTTTTCATGGCACCAAGGACCCATCTTCCCGCCCTCCACAGGGCACTGCGCAACACGAAAGAGCCGATCCGATGCGTCCGAGGCCACCGGAGGAGGGGGAGGGCTGTGCTCAATTATTGGTAATAATAATAATAACAATAATAATAATAATAATAAACAAGAGAAGAAAAGAAGATAAAACAGGACGCAAGGAAGGATTATCTTCGGCAGCATCTTGCGGTGGCTTCTCTGGCGGAGATAGAGAATATATATCTATATACAGGCAAGGCAGGGGGGCTGGGGAGGGTGGTGCTGACACCATTGACCCCATGTCCCCCTCCCTTCCCACGTCCTTCATAAAGGACGGGCTATCAAGTCTGTAACTCGCTAGGTGATCAAGTCCCAGTCGAAATCATCGGGGATTTCCTCATTGGCGCCTGGAGGAGGCCCTGGAGGCCGAGGGACCAGATGATGAGCTGAGCCAAAAACAAGAAAAAAGAAAAAAAAGGAAAGAGAACAGTTAGAATCTAAAACTATATGCTTTTTCACAGTGGGCCCTTGGGCAAAAGAAACCAAAGTGAATTGGGCCTTCTCCTTTCCAACAGTCTAACAAGCAAGAACACTACTGGCATTAACCTCTGTCAGCATCAGACCAGTGTCTGGGAATGTTCTGCTGTGAAATTCTCCACAGCAGCTTCCCCAGAAGTTTCAGCCTCCTTTACTTACCTCATAGCTGACTGCTGATAGAGGACAAGCAACTTCATCAGCAGAAGCTTCTCATGTGCAGCTGTCTTCAAACAACTAACTGAGGGTGAGGCTAAGCTAGAAGACTGTTTATGTGAAGTGAAAGAAATCAGGCCTTTGAAATCCTAAACCTTCCCAGAGGTATAACAGAGCCCTACATGGAGGATCCCTTGCAGTCCATGCTCCCTCTCTACCCACAGTGCTCCATTTGATTACTAAGTGCTTTGGGAGAAATGCACAAAGGGGTTGGGAACCAGTTCTTTAATGTTTATTGGTGTAATATGCCTTAACATCACTCCTTACCTGGGCGATTATATCCCGGAGAGTCCTGGGTGGAAATCTGGTACATAGGAGATGGCCCGGAGAAGAGATGGGGAGGCTGGGGCTGACCATAGGAGTTCACTGCAAAAGGAAATGAATTAAGAAGACAAAAAAACAACTGTTAATGTTCAGGTCAGAAGTCTTGCCCCTGACTGGGTAGCAGCTCAGCCACAGGGCAACTCACTCAGACCCACAGGATACTGAGGAGACGTTCAGCTGTTGGGTCCTAACTCCAAGCTATAGCTTGGTCAGGGATCTTGTTCTTGAAACCAGCAGGAGTTTCTCTATTGTTGTAAAAGAAGAAAATTTTCATCCAGAAACACCACAAGCTGGCTCAATATCATCTATTTAGTTCAGTACTAGATGACACACACCATTACAGTTCTATCAAGACCACCATATCCCCTCCCAGAATGCATCCCCTACTCCTTGTACAGTATTCCTCCAACAAGGGTGCAAGAGCTTTCTCCTTTACTGTTCCTGCCATCTGGAATAGCAATCTCTCTACCTTGCCATTCCTCTCTCTTGGTCACCTAAAAAAACCACCAGTCCCTTCTCCTCTTCCAGGTTTGCCTTTTAAGTATATTCCTGCCTGGAGGTTGACTGTCAATAGTATGCATCACGTAACAGCAGTCTGTCCGGACCACAGGTATAGGACTGCCCAGTTCTTTAAAGTCAGAGAAAGCTGAGTTGCTACGAACAGCTCTGACAGCCTAGCTCTGAGTTGCTCAGTGCTGCATTGCCTGGTAAGGCTGCAAATAATTTAGGATACTCACAGAATTGGGCCTGCATTTACACATCATTTTAGTCTCCTCCTAATTACCTTGGTTCATGGATTGCTCCTGTTTGCCACTGTTCAGGGCACAAGAATCAGAGATTCGAGGGGGCTGCTGTGGGCCAACCAGATGAGGGAGCTGACCAGTCTGGGTAAGGAAGTGATTAAGGGAGTCACAGAGGTTGGCAATATGGTGTTGATCCAGCGTCCAGTTCTTCCGCTCAGCCTGGCGCAAACTCTCCATGAGCTCTGCAGGGAACAGAGGAGAGTGTCAAGGACAGCAGTCACACTGTGATCTTCGATGCAAAGAATTTCTGTCTTCTGTTCCTAAATCCTACCTCCTCCTCATAAACCAAACTTTATCATTTCAAATCTGTCACCAGATTCCTGAAGAGCTCTACATTTAGGATACTGTCACACTGACTCAGGTAGGGCACGGAAGAGTTGGAAGGAAAAATCTCAGTTAGCTTTCTGACATACTTTTACAACTTAGTTCTCCCTGCCCCAAATCCTGCAGTGGTCATTCAAGTACTTCAGGATCTTTAAGAGAACCCATGAAGTAGGACATGTCTCTTTAAAAATGAGGTGGATCGCTGAGAAATCCAGACACTTGCCACAGTTACATTGAAAAAAAGACCCCTGCACCACACTCTCATGTTCTAGACTACAGCCCTAGCCACCGAGTCAGTAGCCTCAGTCATGAGGCCAACACTGACCTGAGAATTGGGAGTGCTCAATACTGGACCAGTTCAGCCGGTTTACCATCTTGAAGCTTTCCTTCAGGGAATCAATGTTGGAGCACCAATCAGGGGGAAATGCTGGAAAGAAACAGGGACAAAATTAATACAATACAGATCACCCTTTCCCTCCACCCCTTAATATAAAAAGATTGGTCCCTCTTCACCAAAGAGCCTGATACTACAGCAGCTAGAAATCCTTTCTCCCTTGGAAAACCAGGGGTGGTATCTCCTTTTTCACTAAGGCCCTGACTTTATGCTGCATCCCTTAACAGAATCCCAAACCCAGGGCGGATATATCCTCCATTCTCCAGTAAGAAA
The DNA here is from genome assembly GCA_013399915.1 of Illadopsis cleaveri. NCBI lineage: Eukaryota > Metazoa > Chordata > Aves > Passeriformes > Timaliidae > Illadopsis > Illadopsis cleaveri. The sequence goes on from VXBB01017068.1 coordinate 37,160, forward strand.
GCAATTTCCTTCTCAGATTTCAACCATATCTGGCTTTTCCCCCGTTTCCTACACACAAGTAGGCACTACTAAGGGAACGCTCACTGATGGGATTTCTGTCTGGGTATCCTCACTGCACCCCACCCGTGCTCCTTTCCATCGCCCTGACTCACCAAAGCCAGCATTGTTGATTGAAGCCTGTGACTGCTGCTGCTGCTGGTGTGGCTGCTGCTGAGGGTGGGAGTGTGGGTGATGCTGTTGATGCTGGTGGTAACCTCCATGCTGCATCGGGGGCGGGTGCATGGACATCACTGGTGGGGGGCCATAACCTTCACCACCCTGCTGCTTTCCTCCTTGGGATGGGCAACCCTCGGGGGTTGGAGTGTGGAGTGGGGGAGCAGCACCCACTGAGGAGGGGCCTTGCTGCTGCTGCTGCTGGTACATGTAGTAATTGTGGTTGGAGGGCTGCATGTCACCAAGGAGTGAAGAGAAACCTGCCGAGTAAATGAAAGAGGAGGGAGCTTTAAGACAGTCTGGATCAGACCTCTGCTCACATTATCCAGCTCTAGTTTCCCACTGCTCATCCCGCTATTTATGAAGTTTTTGGAGTGCCCTCTATAGGCTGCCAACAACCATCACCTGTGCAATTATGCCCTTGCTGTGCTCCAGACTGTTCAAAACAAAAGGCTCTGCAACAAAGACCCAGAAGGATTTTAATACAGCATTAGGCACTTAAGTTCCTTCCTAGATTTTTTTCCTAGACTTACCAAAGTAACCCAACCTCTCCTGAAATGTCAAGCATATGCTGTTTTCCTATAAATGACCATTAAGCACACTTAAACAGTAGAACATTTAGAAAATGGATAACTTAATACATCTGCCTTGCTGTTTCCAAAGACTCATTTCAGTTCCCTTCTTACAAGCAGCTTGGTCAGGAATCTTCAGTTTTTCTCACACTGATCATAAGAGGTCATAAAAGACTCTGCTTTTGTCCAAAGAGCACACTGCACACATCAGGGCTCCTTTATTACTTTCATTCCTCCTGACTCACTGGGTGTGTCATTTCCATCCTCCTGTATTTCAGGCAACCCCTACGTGAGAGCATCAGGTATTTTCCATACTTCCCCAGCACCAGGTGCTCAGCATATCTCTTATGTCTGCTTTCCCTGCTCATTCTCCCCATACACTGGGGAACCACTGTGGAAAACAACAGTCAGGGCCACTGCATGCTATTAACCTGAGCTACTCACTTCTTCCTTTGAGTACCCTTACTTGACTATCTGCAAGCCTCACATTTTCATCAGATTCAACATCAACCCTTTGAGTATCCTACTACTGTCCTGAGGCAAGAGGATGAATACTGCCATCCTGACTCAAAAGTTGCCAACAAAATTTTTTTCAAAAACTGCAAGTTTTCCTACACTGCCTTGCAGCCTACAACTTAGACGGGGAAAAAAAACAACAGACAGCTGCTAAGTTTGTAAAATCAGAGGAACACACCAAGTCAAGGTTCTTCTCTGCATTTTTCTAGCTTGCTCATATTGCAACATCTCACACAACAGGCTTCTACTAGAAGTGCCAGCATGATGAAAGCAGTAAAAGTACATACATTTTCATTTCACTGAAGCTTCAAGTTCTGGAGGCCCTTTCTGGAGTAGCAAACTTTGCCTGCACTATGTGATGGCTGATAGCAGAGGCGAGAAGCTCATGTAACATGTTCCTTTCTACACCAGATTAATATTTAAAAGAGTGTTTAAAGGCAGAAAGAGCTTTAAGTTTTTCTGAAGTATTTTCCATGGACATCTCATCCCTGAAGTGATTCTGCCCTCTTCTGGCTGTTTATTCAATCCCAGAAATGCAAGATATGAATGGAGCTGGAGGCCCCACTCTTCTCTGCTCTCAATCCACAAAGCTCAATTCTCCAAGGCCTTGTACAATCCTACTTTTAACAGATCTGAGCAATGATGATTTTCCACTCTCCTCCTGAGAAATTCCAGATGCAACAATCCCCTCCCTCTTACGGTTCCTAGCCTGACAGACTGTGAATGTTTCTCCGATACGCTTTTCTTCAGGACTTCATTTTTCTCAGCTTCTGCCATTTTAGTATTTGCATTTGTATCAAAACAAGGCATTTCTAAATCATTGTGCTTTTTTATTCTGAGAGAACTAGGGGGAGCAATGCATAAAGGATGTGCAGATTTCTTATCAGCTCCTGGCAGAAGTAATTACAGCATGCCAAAGAAGGAAAGTCTGTTTGCACAGGCTCCTAAACGAGGAAAGATCTGAGAGATGCCAAATGGACAAGACTGTGTGGGCAGATACCTGCCCACCCCACATGACGCATGGAGTTACTCACCGTGCTGAGAGGAAGATGATTTCTCCAGCATGGATTTGTAGAGATTTCGGAAGGACCAGCTAAGATCTTGGAAGTTGATCTCGGAGTAGGAGAACTTGAAGTCATGGTTGGCACTGTACAGCGGAGGTGGCACATCGGCCCCTTCACGGCCCTGTCCCCCTGCTACAGTGGAGGCAACATCCACAGGCCCTGCACCCTGCGAAGGGACGGAGAAGTAAGGCCTTTAGCCTGTACTAGGATTTGCAGCTTGAGACAGAGATCAGACTAGATACACACATAACATGCACTGACATCGCATATCACGTAGCTCATCTTCCAACAAATCCTGCCAAATGCCATTTTTCTTGAGGAACACCAACCACAGCACAATGGCCCCAGCCTTTTCTTCAGCTAATACCATTATGCCTTTATCCTTATCCCCATCCAACCCTTTGCTAAAATCACTTCCTCCTTATTTTCCATCTCTGCAATTTCAGCTCCTTCCCTTCTTTTTATTTTTGCCTCCATATCACAATTTTCACAATTCCCTCTCCTCACCACTTCGCTTTTCCATTCATGCACTCCTCCCACTCTCCTTTTCCTCCCACTTCTATCCCTTTCCCTGCAGCTCACCTGACTGTAGTTAGCAATGGGGGTGGTGCTCTGGATTGACATCTGAGGGGTGGCCTCGGGTGGCAAAGAGGCTTCTGTGCTGACTGGAACAGCCCCTCGGGGGCTTTTACTTGCCTCTTGCTCTGGAGAGTCTTGTGGTATCTGTGGATGGGGAAGAAAGAGAAAAGGAAAGGAGCAGAAATCAAAAACAGATGGAGAAGTGAAACTGCAGATGGGAAGCCAGCTCCCCCGCTGTAGAAGTTCATGGCTTAAAAAAGAGGAGGACTGGGCCTTAGTCACTGAAAAGTCAGGATAAAGGACTTCGAACAAGATTAACTTTGTTACTGAATAGCAGCAACAACAGGCAATCAGCAGGACATACACACTAGTTTGTTCAGTCCTGGCCTTTGCCTGCCCATCTATACACCCTGACCCCAGAACATTATCATGGTCTGGTGCTGCAAGGAAATTCCCAGCCCACTCCATGCTGTGTGGAAAGAAAAACACTCACGTCATCATCTGGAGGATGCCGCCTCTTGCGAGATATATCTGGACATGTATCTATTGTCCAATATGAGCCCTGGAAAGAAGACCCATTGGTGAATGAATGATGAAATCACAGAACTTCCTGAGTAGGGGGCTGCTGACTCAAGGAATGCAGCACCAACTAAACATTAGGACCACAAGGACCATCCTCTAGAACCCCAGACAACTGAGACTCGGGTGTTGCCAAAAGATTCCTCTCTTGCACTGGGTTGCATTGAACTATGAGGTACAATGCTACTGGTGGAAGACAGAATCCTCTACTTTCCATCACTCTTGAGACAGGACACAAAAGGATGGTTTGATCCAAGCTAAGAACTCTTTTGGGCCTGCATACTCCTTTCAGTGGCTTCCTCACGACTTGAATTTATGATTAACTGATGAGAACCAACTCAACGCTGGTATTTGGCAGAGATAGCCAGAAGGATTGCTCTTTTTTCATGGTTGTGAGACTCCAAGCATTCACAGAGGGCTCATGATGGCTAAGAAATAAACCATGGTTAAGAACTGAAACAAATGATGTTCGCAGAGGTCTGTTTAGCTTGGACAAAGAAAAAGCTAAGGGGATCAAACCACTGTCTTCAACTGCATAAAGATATTATGAAAGACAATGGAATCAAATTCTTCTCAAAAATGTACAGCACAAGAGGAGGCAACAAATACAAGTTACAGCAAGGGACAGTACAGTCAGATATAAACAAAAATTTCTTCCCAATGATGGTGGTGTGGCACTAGAACAAGTGCCCAGTTTTGCTACCTCCATGGCTGGAGATATTCAAAATTTGACAGATATCATCAGCCTGATGTGATTGTTCCTGTCCAGGTGAGGATAGGGGTACTCCCAGAGCTCCCTTTCAACATAAAATAGCCTGTAATTATGTGTGTTGTCTTCTGACTAAGTATAAAAAGAACTCTGAAGTGGATTTAGCTTGTTTCAACCTCCCATTGAGATCTGAATAATCTGAATAAGTGGCAAGTACAGGTTTTCATTATAAACCCAGCCCAACATGCCAATGAGCACCTACAAACATATACCCTTAAGTCAGTTAGGATTTCCTGCAATAAGCCACATAATTAATGGTATTTTTGAGCTGTGATCCTCAAAGATCTACTATTTCCATTTAGAGATGCCAACTGAGCACCACACAGTCCTTTAAATATAACCTGAAATAAAGGCCTGAGCAAATGGTGCTTTCTTGTAACTTTAGGATGAGGGGGAGGAGACAACCTTTCTGTCTAAATACATAGCTTCTTGCTCTACCATCTCCTCCTGCTTGTTTGGTTGTGGGTTTTTTCAGACAATAATATCTCCATGCCAAGATGCCAAGACTTGGTTTTGCCAGCAATTCCCATTTACAGTCTGTATGTACTATCAGAGCTTTACCAGTCCCTAGTTAGCCAACATATTCCTAAATTCTTGAGTTTTACTCGTAAATCATTTCTACAGATTTAAACTAAATGATGATGACATTTTTTTCCAACACCAACTACTTTGCAATCTATATAGGTGGCAATTCTGCTCCCATTTTCATGGATCTTGCCTCCATAAAATCCATGATATCACATCATAGTCTACTGTTCACGAGCAGCCACTATGCTCTCACAACAGAACACATTAGACTATACCCACATTTTACACACAAAGATAAAGAAGAAAAAGAAACAAAACTAACAAAGTACATTCAATCACACTTTTCACTTCCGCCAGTACCTTTAAAGTCAACTGAAGATCACAGATAAGAAAAATAATTACTAAACCCCTTCAAGTTCCTTTACAGGTTCCCTTTAAGTAAATGCTTCTGTAGCCAAAGGACTGCAGTAAATCTTACTACTGCTTCCATTTTTGCCTACACTTTAGGTTTCAAATTCCAACCATGAGTTAGAAAGGGCAACCCCAGCTTATTTCCCTGCAGTTTTAAATTGCTTGCCCAGGAACATGCAGATTTCTTACCTTCCCAGGATCATCTCTTGGTCGAGGCACCTTTCGAAAACATTTATTCAGAGAGAGGTTATGACGAATAGAGTTCTGATGAGAGAGTAAGAAATACAGGTAAGTGCTACAACAAAACCATACAGTCTTCTGAGTATGCCCTGGAGCAGGTAGAGAAAATAGGATGGTACATACTTAAAAGCCAAAGCTCACTGCATATTGCTGAAATGGGGCAGAACAGAAGCTGTGGGAAGGGATGGATTAAGATGGTAATATGGGGCTGAACCACCTCTACATCTATAGAAGGTGCAATGAAAATAGCATCAGTGTGATGCAGAGGATGGTAGTGGTATGTGTTTCATGGGGGTTTTTTTGTTGGTTTTTCTTGTTTGGTGGTGGTGAGTTTTGTGCACACTCTTTAATGAACCACTACATACGTTCAACAAAATTCTCAAAGGAAATGGGACTTCTGGCTCTGCATTTTCTCCAGTTGGTCAACTTAGTTTTACATCAGTCCTATTTTAATCAGTGAGGCTATTTTGCATAGAATTAAGAAAGTAAGCCTTATAATTAGGTTAAAAGGGTACTTCAGTGATGCAATCCCTCACCTTCCAACCAATACCAGCATTTTTGTAGTAGGGAAAGTTGTCACAGATCCAACGGTAGATCTCACTAAGCGTCATCTTCTTGGCAGGTGACGAGTTGATGGCGTATGTGATCAGAGTGGCATAGCTGTAACGTGGCTTCCCATCTTGGTGCACTGCTGCCTCATCCTTACTCAGTGTGGCATTGGGATCTGTGGGTGAGCCTGGGGGACACTTTCGGGCAGACCCTGGAGGTCCTGCTTGTGAGGCACCCCCTAATTTTTCAATAGTAGCCCTTAAAGTAAGCTGTGGGAGCCAGTCTATGGAAGTGAGGCTGCTTTCCAGGTCAGAGGCCATGGTGCTGGAAGCAGGAATATCTGTGAGGAGAAAGGTGAGGAAAGGAAACACCTGAGACACAAAAAAGGTAAAGCCTAAGAACAGAAATATCCATTTACATTCTTCTTCTGCTATCACAAATACCTATATGAAAATCATCCTGCTTCATGCATCTTATTCACAGCTAGCCAGAACCATTCCAAAAGGCCTATGACTGCCTCAGGGAGGGCTCTCTGTACCGAGAGCAGCTGGGACAGTGCTTTTTAACACTGATGGGGTAACATTGCTAGGGCAGTCTTACCCAGGGCACTGCTCCGAGGTAAAAAACCAAAATCTGTTTAAGGGAAGTGGAACCCTTTCAGCAGGTATATCACATTCATTCCTTTACTACATAATCCATATAACCTTGGTACTCTTCACCAAGATTACCTGTAATCCAGTAAATTTACAGTGTCAGGTAAGAGGAAAATCATAGCTAGAAGGGAATACTCATTCATGCCATACACAAACCACAATTTAATTAGATCATCTGCAAAGTCAGGACTATCTTAATTTGAGGGGAAATTAATTTCTCTCTGAGGCTTAGTCTCTCCTTTTGCATTAGGTGACATTATAATGAATCCTATTCCTTAGAGCTAGGATTACATATCTCATTTTAAAACACCAAGATCATGCATAATACTATATATAGATAATTACATCTACCATGTCGAGTTGGAACGGACTATATTAAGCTCATAATAGTTAAAGCTTTGCCTACCATAACCAGTTTTTCCTAAATATATATGTATTTACTGATTGATTTAAATCCTGCTTAATTCACAATAGAGCAGGGAAGTACTTTATCCAATTGTGAGACACAGATGAAACTTACTTGTCTGAAATCACACAAGTTTGCTGCAGAAAGAGACTCAGGATCTTTTATCTCATAAATGTTATATACTTCCCCTCATAAAAATAAAACACACCTGGCTAGCAGCTGTATACAGGGATTTCTACATAATGATTATTTTATAAGAAGAAAACATTTAGCAGCATTAACTTGCATAAATTTAGCACACTAACTTTTCTGTAGTCTGTTGCAGTAGACAAGGCAGCAGCAAGTTCATCATTCCTACTCACAACTGGCTACATTACTATACTGGGAGCAATCCCTTGAAGTCTGGACTGAGGTAGCTCAGTTTCCAAGGCCACGACTTGCACTGCTCTTTGCATAGAGAGAAGAATCATGTCTCGAAGGCATGCAAGTTCTACACCTTTCATTTCTGAAATCAGTCTTTCCAGAAGATTAAATGGTACTGTCTTTGAGCATGCTGAAGCATACACAAAGCAAACACACACACACACTTATGTATGTCTAGCAAATTAAACACTTGCATACATATAAGAGAGAAGAGACTGACACGAACACACTGCTGAGGAAAGATTCGTCAGCAGACACCTCCCACTGAGTGCATCACTCAGAGGAGTGGATCAGATGAGACAGGGAGACACCCATCTGCATGAATACCAATTAGATACTTGTTCTAAAAATAGGCGTTTGACAATAACACAGTGTGGATGCACAGATCCAGAGACAGATGCACCCAGCATTTTGACACTGAAGCTCCCTGTTCTTCCCCCACACCCATATGCATTATACCTTTCACTCCTGCACTCCAGTGCTCTCACAGCACTAAAGCAATGAAGTCCACACTCCAACGCATTCATATGCACGAAACCTTTCATTTCCATGCATGTGCTCACCACACCTCTCAGGGCTCAAACACCTACACAATACCCCGATAAAATTCATCCCTCAGCCCCCACAGGCAGTGGCTTCACAGGCCTGGCCTCAGGAAACACATCCTAATTGCACAGCAAACATCCTCACTCACTCATAGGCACCCACAGACTGAGATACTAAATGGCAGCGCCACAGCCCCTATGGCAAGTGGAAACATTTTTTTTGTCTGTAGAGGAGAGGAAAAGCCCACCAGCTACTAACTTACCTATCTACTCATCTGCCACACTATCACTTAGCATGACTCCTTGCTGCACAGCTAATTGATCCAAGCTGCAAAGGGCTTTCCATTATCCAGCCCCCTCAAGTTGTGCTTTATTGAATAACTTGTTTTGACTGATTTAATCTAGTATCAAACATTTGAAATTTACACAAATTAAAAAAATAGCAAGACTATTCCTTCGTGAATAATACAAGGGAAAAGCAACAGTATATTTTTATCCAGTGGGGATGGACAGACCACCTCGTAATCAAAACACAGCTACATTTAAGTGGCAACTTCACAGGTAAAGCCCTCATTAAAAGCTGTGTCCCACTTGGAAGAAAACAAACATGAACTAAATGTTAAGTTGAATGCTTCATTTTGTAAGAGTGTCTCATATAAATTTTAATTTCTGTGGTGCAAGCAGAAAAATACTGCTTCTTGTTAAACCATTATGAAACACCAGTTGCACTAACAATACAACTCCAAAATAAATGAATAAAAATCTCTCTGTTCCTCCCTCTCTCCCCGTTTTCATTTGTATTTTTTTTAAAGACAAGCACAGAAATCAAGGAAATTAGGTTATAAAAGCCTACGGCAGATTAAGATACCAATCTGAAACAGCAGAAATTCAAGAAACGGAAGACAGCAGTGTTGTTTTCACAGAGCTTAAGATTTGCCCAGGTTATGTCAGTGGAGCATCTGGGATGATTGGCTATGCAGTAAAATGTAAGGCTGATATGCAACATCCCCATCATCAAATACACAAGCTTTTGTGCATTTGTATAAAATGCACTTGTCAGGGAGACAAGCAAAATTAGAACTGGGTCAGATTACACCCACACTAAGAAATTTAATATTTTCATTCCTTGGCTTATAATAATCTTTGACAAGTAAACAAAATCCAAAAATCTTTAAAAAAAACCCAAACCAAGCCCTGTGTCTATAAATGCACTTGTCACCCAGTACTGAAACAACCACTTTTCACTAAAGCACAGCAGCTTTTTAAGAACACATATGCTAGACAGTAATTTAGGACAGAAAGTGAAGACTCAGACCAAATAGCAATCACATGGGAAATTTCAAAGCAGTGGAATAAGACCTTTGTTTCCAAGTTTGCACTTGATCATGTTACTGGATTTGCTGGCAATATGGGATCTGTAATAATCAGGCATAGTCAAACATTAGGTAAGGTGGCAATTCCAGAACACTTTCAGGGCAACAATAATTCAGTGTAATTGGCTACTGCATTATTTAAAAGAATACTTGCTATGCAGTAAATATTACTGTTAATTTATGTTGCATTTCTCATTCACCAGACCCAAGTGTTTGGTGCATCAGCTTGACACTGCTTAATGGTATGATAAAATAAGACTACAGCCAAACCAGAGCAGCTGATAATTCCTCCAACTTTCCTTTCCCAGCTTATTGCCTGGCAAATCTTTTGAACTCTTCTCTTATGATCCCACTCAAACAAAGAAAAAACCAGTAATAACTAATAAACACATTGAACTGAAATCAAGGGTCCTTTAAAAATCCTATGGCATTAGTAAGTCAGAATTAATTTTCAAGAAGTAAAAAGAAAGTCAAAGATCAGAACTCATAATCCCTCACTTTACAAGGTAAATGCTATCTGTTTATGTATTTGGCTGAATTTAAAAAGCAAGGGTAGAGTACCCAAGGTCATAACCACCATCAACAGCTGGAAGGTGACTGCAGAGTCTTCATTTCTCAAGCACTAAATAGTTACAGTACAATCCCAAGTCAGAGAGATGCAAAAAGTCCAGCCAAGCACTGATCCTGAACTACAGTTAAACAGACAACAATCTGTCCAATTGGTAAGAAAAAATGTATTAAAGAAAATCCTGCACTGAATACCTTTTAATAACCACTAATTTGCTTGGGACTAGTAACACTTCCCTACAGCTTTCCAGGAAAACTACTGCCTTACTTTGAACCTTTGCAAGTAGCAAATGGAAGGTCCTGCTGCAAATGCAAGCCAGGCTTCTGTTGATGGGACAATAAGGGCCATCCCTCAGCGGCGCTGAAGAAATCTGTACTTTGCTACTTTGCAAATGCTCACTCTAAGCCAGTCAGATCTTATCCAGGATCACTGCTATTTGCCTATCAGGACAGAAAAACATATGAAATGTGGGGAACAACACTCCAAGTGTCCCACTGAATGCAGTTAATAAACATTTATAGCCTGAAGCATTCTCTAAGGCTGGATTCAAAGGCTGGTCAGGCAGAATCAGTCAGGACTGAAGTAGGAAGCCATGCAATGAATGGCACCGTGCTGTGCACTGCCTACAGAAGATGTCTATTCTAGAATAAATCTCTACACTTACATTTTTCTGTGTTTACTTTCACTGTTGCTTTATTTGCTAGTTTCTGACCCAACAAAACACTATGACAAAAAGATTTAAAAGAGACTCAAGTTTCTCAACATGAATGTTGAGAGAAAAAAAGCAAAACAGACTACCAAGCAATGACAAGACATTGCTGTAGAACACCTGTGAATATACAACCACTTCTATTTAGGTGCCTGAAACACAGATCCAGTGATCTAACTAACAGTATCCATGTAAGATACTCAGAGATAACCCTAGTCTCGAAGGTAGTTAGCAAATAAAAAAACTGGCAAAAAAGGACTATTTGACTGCAACCTTTCTGAAATAGTGTCACAATCTAAGGAGTAAAAGTAAAACAAGAATAGCATATGCATGAAGAAATGGAGAGCCTCTACTTTGGTGAAAAAAAGGCAGTTCTGATGTACTCATGTAAATTACACACTCAAAAAACCTTGTGTCCTCATGCAATACAAAAAGGGGGAAATAAGCAGTTTTGCTGAGTCTAGAAGGAAGAGAAATTTGCCATTTTAAGGTATATGCTTTCCCTCATAAAGAAGGTGGTGTGAACTAAGACGGCAGGAATAAAACACTTAAAAATCTGATCTTCTCTAAGCAAACATTCTCACAGAAATGCTTGTTTCATGTAAGAAATAAGAAAAGAGGATACTGATTATCTGCCCAGAGTGAAATTGCTATCCATCACGTTGTTAACTACTTGTGAGAAGCCTTCAGGAAATGTTTGTATTTCTGGAATCAGATGAAGAAGGAAGAGAGGCTGCTGGGTATTGTTCATAAAATGAAACTTAACCTGGAAGGAATAACAGGTGTCACGTTAGTGACAAAAGAAAGGCATTGCAGTTTGACAGCACCCTTCTGTCTGCAGTGCCACATGAAAGGAAGAAACCCCATCCCTGGGGCAAGGAGGTAAGAGAAATTCTCATACCCTAGAACCATGCTTCCCTTTTTGGGGAGCAGCAGAACAAGCCAAAAAATGTTTTCCCAATTAAACATAGGCTTGCAGATGTGGTAACAGGGGGCACATGGTTCTCACTAGTCATGAGTCACAAAGGGAAAAGGGATCCAACCAAAGGAAGCTACTGTCACCCAAGAGCACACAGGGTGGTATTGCCTGTGAGTATGAGCTGTCACAGTGTGCACCTGTCCACGCGTCAGGTTCTGACTCTGCAGCCCTGCTCAAAACTACTGCGTGTGCAAGACAGCATGGCTCTGAATGCTCCTCATGGAACACAGTGAACATGGCCCTGAATGCTCCAGGAATTTCTTGGAATACTGTGATTATGGTATCCTGAAGGGAAAATTTGCTCAAAGTTACACAAAACACTGAGATGGTATTGAAAATTACCAGTTAGAGGAAGATGAAAACTTTTAGGCTGTGTATAGCTTAATATAAATCACTGGACTAATTGTTTTGTTATAATTAAACTGTTATACAGATATGATTTTCCTTTAATAAATAGAAATCTCAACAAAATAAGGTTCATGTTAAGTCTCAAAGAAAAATAAAAAGAAAACAAATTTGTTTTCAATGTCATTATAGATTAGATAAATATCATGATAGCACATTAATCATAGGACCTCTTGATTCCCTCCATTTTGTGAAAGGTGCACAAGCAGGCTATAAATTTGTATTTTGAATTTAGTAAATGAACGGCACTGACTGTGCAGGCATTTTTGGTACTAATGAAGCATGAAGTCTTGTGAGAAGTATAAACTCACCCAAACCCTCATGTTGGAAGTGCATCAGGATTCAATTCCAAAGGCAATTATGTCCTAGCTTTGTTTGAAACTGACAAATGGTATAGTTTACAAAACCTGACCTGCTTATTTAAACTTATCAACAGATGGCATTATAGCCAAAGTCTGAAATATGCTCATGTCAAGGGAGGCAGTACCTTTATGGGCATAACAGGCTAGGATTGAACACAGCTAGGGCCTTGCCAGATTTTAATAAGACCAACTAATCAAATATTTTTGTTGTCTGCTATATAAACATACAGGAAAAAAACCCACATTGAGAAATACTACACACACATTGCAGACACCTCTTAGACAGTCTGAAAATATGTGTTCAAAGTTAGGACCAGTTTGTTTATTTATGATGCTGTGTAAGGTAAAGTGGGGAATATGTAACACCTGTCAAAAGAAAAAGTAAATGATACTGAGAATACTGGTATACATAAAATACTTTTGAGCTGGAAATTATTTCCTTTGTAATAAGACTACTAGAAAAGATTTATTCTAATAATAAGCCAAATGTCCCATGACAACCCTCCCAATAACAGATCTGAAGTAAAAAGTAAACCAAGCACTTTGAAGAAATGCAATGAAAATACATCACCACAGCACAAGTGTCTCTGCAGCTTCCCTCCACCCTCACTACCACTACGCAATATTTCACCCTTGGAAGTAGGAGCTGTAATTCCAAGCATATGCCAAGGCAGGAGAGAAATCTTTGACATTTGCTTTAAGAATATTAACGGAACAATTACTCTTACACTGAGAAAGGTATAGGGAACTGGCTTCGGAATAAGTCAAATTTATGAGCACATATCTGAAATGAAATTTTCCCTTGGAAACTGGGAAGTCTGTGGTAGAGAAACAATATGTAAGAGCAGGTATTTCCCCTAGCCCTATGAGATGTCCCAAGCTGAAGGATTTCAATTTTACCTGCCTATCAGAATCACATCCAGTAATAAACCTGCAGCACAAGATATGCAAACACTGATTTAATACCCAGATTGTCTCTGAAATTAGAGACAACATCAGAAGTAGATCAGCATGCAGACTATCTTGCTCAGAAGATCTGCACAGCATTGCAAAGACATATACAGAAACCCAGGTTAAAAGAATGTAACATGCTTATAAATGAAAACTGTACACTTATTCACATTAAAAATGGCCCCTCAGTGAAAAATTACTGTTAGCCTTGCATTTTAATGACAGCAATAATGAAAAGCTTCTATGGTAGAAGAAGGAATGTCAGCCATGTACAGGGAAAATGAAAATCTGACTGCAAGTGGTCCTGCAAGTGGTCAGAACTTGTTCACCAAAGGCTGAACCACTGAAAACAGATTAGTCAATATGAACTCTGCAATAGTTGCTGAAACAAACCACAACCCATTTGTGGAAACGAGTATCAAGCAGTAGCAAGAACTCTGTACCGAATTCATAGGAAAAAAGGAAATCAGTATCAAGTGCAGATTAGTTGTATACCACGTGCCCAAAATGTACATAAAGCACATGCTCCCGGGGTTGAGACTACCAAAGCACTGCAGAGAAACCTGTGCAAAGAGTCTGAGAGCAAAGCATAGCTGAAACTGAAGTTGGAGAATGATCAGAAGAATCATATAATACTGCGTGAGGCTCATAAATTAAGTCTCAACCACTGTTTTAACATAATTCCTTTTTACTATTCTGTTAGCTGTTATTCTCAAACTGACAGAAGAACTCTCTTCCAGTAGACAAAACACCTGACAATCCCTGGCCTGGCTCACAACTCGAAAAGATTTGTACCATGCTTGAAGGTCAAGAGGATTCAGAACCACACTGTCACAGTACACACACCCATTAATGGTTTCTCCTTGCTTAAAACACTAGTACTGCTGCTTGGCTTTCTGCATCCTACTCACAAAATGCTCCATTTTGTGTATCATTCTGAAACTAAATCTTCTGTTCATTTCCTTACAGACACTGAAAGAAGTCTCCTTCTTCCACACACATGCTTGCCAGTTGTCACCTTGCAGCTGCAAGTAAATATTATTCTTCTCTAACCTTGAACATTCCAGACTCTAAGATGTTGTGTCTTTGCTTATGACAATCTTTATTTCTTTTGCAATCATACTTCTTCACAAAAGGAGCCAGGGAGAGTGGAGTACATACAGTAAGATGACCACATTTGAGTATCAGTTAGACCTTTGAATAATTTTCAAAAATGCAAATAATGGCTATTTGCATATTTGAAAACAGCTAATTGCAAATATGCAATTAACAGCGGGACCCAATGATCTTAGAGGCCTTTTCCAACCTTAATGATTCTAGGGTTCAACGAAATAAGTACTTTCCAGTATGTCTGGCCTCCATTGGCTGGCAATATTCCTGCGTGTATCAAGGTATGAGTCAGCCAAGGAAGAACGCAAAGAGATGTTCATGCAAAAAATGGAAAAGCACAATGTCACATTTGTGTTGCTGATAGAGCAAAGGACAATGCAGTCAGGGACAGAGACAGACAGGGGAGAAACAGAAATGTGAAGGCCCGTTAGAGTGAGCACAACAAGCTGGAACCTTATATAGTGGATGATAGCCAAAGCACAGGCTTGTCAAGGAGGAGATGGCAAGGTGTTGAGAAAACATGCCAAGAGGACAGCTTCAGCAATAGTGTTGCTAAGAAGATGAACAGGAAGATGGAACTTTCATAGGCTTCCAACTATGGAAGCTTGCAGCAGAGGAAAGCAGGAAACAAAGGCAAATCTCAAAGGAGCTTTCTCGAGTTCCATATTGGCCTCAGGGGCCTTAAACTTGAAGCAATTCATTAAAAAAAATATGTTAAGGTAGTATGCAAAGTTGCATAATTTAATATCCCTGGCATGAAGGAGGAAAAGAAAAGCAAAGAGAGGATACTAGAAGTGGGTCATTGTGTCTAACTTAGGAAAAAAAATGGAAAGAGATAAATAGCTTAGTGCAGAAGCTACTGAATGAATGACTAGAATGGTTAGGAGGGAAACCAGGAAAATACTGTCACAAAAGTCAAGGGAGGACAAGATTTCAAGAGTGGGCATGATCAAGTGTCAAAAACAGCAGGGAAGCCAAGAAGGATGAAGATGGCATAGAGACCCTGAGACTTGGCCAAGAAAAGGTCATTAGAGAACTCAGGAGAAGCTTCAAGGGAGCGAGAATATCTATACTGAAGTCAACTTACAAAACAGTTCTAGATTGCACATAATCATAGAGAATCTTTCAATTTTGGAGTGACTGGTCCTTCAATGAAACCAAAATGCATTGGGGCTTTCACTGTTTCCTAATGCCACAAAAACCAGCATATAGAGATTCGGAGTTCAATATCACATTGTAATTAAGGCAATCAGCAGCAAGAGTGGGCAGCCATTAAAAAGTGGTTTTCATCTGTATACTTTGGAACCCTTATAAAGGATCAATAACTTATTCCAGGATAAATGGGAAGCCATGCATGGAGAAGCACGCAGCCCAAGGTCAGCCAGCAAAGGAATAGCAGAACTATGCAGAGAACATTGCTCTCCCAAAACCCAGACCAGTTCTCTACATTTAAACCTTGTATGCTTTGTTCAGGTAGAGATAAAAAAAATTCAGATATAATTATTTTAGCAGCTTGTTTTCTGCAAGTTCCTAATGGGGAGGGAAAATTTGTCTTGGTTTTACTTAACAATAGTTTTTTTAGGGGAAACTGAGAACTCAGAAACTTTGCTCCTTTAATTTGTGACCACAAAGTGTTCAGATTCTTTCCCAATTATTCAGATTTGAACTTTTAACAGTAATTACATATTTCTGCTATAATCAGCCACAGTCTTTATAGAGCAGAGAGCATAAACAAAATTTGAATTGCTAATGGTAAAAAACGAAAAAGCAAATATTTTTTTCCTCGAGGTATAAAAGCTCTCACTCATCATCTCACCCTGCCCCTCATTACTCAGTCTCTCTTATACATAAAAAAGGCCAAGAAAAGAACACACATTCCCTTAGTTCTTGATTTCACATCAAATAAACTGACCAGCTCATAACGATGAGGAACAAGGTACTGGGCCTTGCACAAAATGCTCAGCCCAGTTCTGAAAACCAAGATTGTCCAAAGTGCTAGAGGCAACCAGAGAATGTAATGGAAGGGTTTTTCATTCTAACGAACTAAAATCTAGCTATTCCTGAGGAAGGAGAGGGGCCAGAAGAGAAGGCAGAGTGGGAGAATGAACTGAATTGGACTTGGAGACCAAGTGCCATTTCCCAGCCAAGCAGAACTGGGTATTTTCAGTGATAAAGAAGTTTCTTGAGATTACCTCAGACAAAAAATGCTGTGTCCTCAGGCACATAATCTAATGAAAGGCAAACCAGGAACAAGTCAAAATGCAGGTGGAGAAGTAAGACCAGAGCCTGTGAGATGCAGCAAGACTCCTGCCAGTGAAGAATCCTAGTGAAGAGATGAGGGATGCTTGCTTAATGCAGAGAAAACCAGCATTTTAGGCTTCTACAACCACAGGACAGAATGCCAAAGGGACCACAGGAGAAAAGAGATGCAAAGAGCAGGAACAACTGAGAGGAGGAGTGGGTGTAGGAGGAAATGTGGGTCAAGAAGTAGGCAGGCTGGAAATATGCTGGGCCTTAAAGGTGCACAAGAAGAACAGGAGGGCCACATGATGCTGCGGAGCCCAGGGATTCAGGAAAGCTCAAGTACTTCCAAAATATCTGCTGTCTACCTTTAAATCTGTGCTGCCTACCTAAGTAAGTATCAGGTTTATAATAGGAAGACTGGACAGGTCAAAGACAGATGGATAAAACAACAAGCTAGTCCAAACCTTGACAAAGCACCACAGAATACATCAAATTGGTCTTAAAAGTTGGCTTTGAGATCTCCAAATTTTGAAACATTCACAGGATTTTGCATTTGCACGTCAAATTTAAGATGAAAATTTGCAATTAATTAATTGTGAAAACATACTGCAGAATGCTTGCTCTCTCTCAGTAATACACATACACAGATGGCCTTTAGAAGTGAAAAACATGAGTAGAGGGCATAAATATAGATTTTTACATTCATCACATATCCCTTAGAAGGAAGAAGGAAACAAAACCAGCAGAAGAGATAGCAAGTAGCAATACTGCCTCCTACAAAGGCAATAAGCATTTGGAGGTTGAACACATCAACTGGATATTGCTAAAATAACATTTTGCAACTGCAATAATACAGCAAACTAAAGTATTTTCTTTAGGCTTCAGAGTTAACACAACTGGAGAGTTCAAACATGTTAGCTATCATATTAGGCTGCCCATTAATCTAGGGACTACTCATCTTCTCTAAGATGCCTCCCAGACCAAAACCAGTATCCTTCAAAGTTTCAGTCCTGAAGCATCACTCAGAAACAGATTCTGCAAATGGAGTACTATGAAACATAGAACATTCTGTGTGAAAATCACTGGTTACTATTCTACCCAAGGCTGGGAGAAGCAAATGGAAAAATGAATCCAGATGCATTTTTCATCTTTTGGTTGCTATTGACAGAGATCCAATTCCTGTCTGACAGCTGTGTAAAATGAGATAATCAGCTCAGTCCTGCTCTTGAGGGACAGCTGTCCATATCACAGTTGCCATTAACCACGCCTCCTTTCTGACATTTGAAGTAAAGGGCCAAAGATCCAAACTGGGATGCAGATTGAATCAGCTGCAGATATGAAGGTCAGCTGAAGTTTAGGGAAAGAGGTAGTAACCTGTCACCGGTACCTCTATGATAAGAATAAACTTCAGAGACGCCAACATTCAGCTGTATTTTTTAAGGGGAAAAAAAACCAGCAAAAGAACCCAAACCAGAAGGACTACAGCAGTCACAACCCTCTCTTGGACTGAAAACTCAGATCTCAACTCCTCAAACAGTTTCCTTCTTTCATTCCAACTTTTTTGGACTCCTTATTCTATCCTAGAAACTTGCCTACAAAACCACATTTCAAGATAAAACTGCAAAAGTTATAGAACACATACTTAAACAGTATTATAACCTCATGATCTTTCAGTAACACAATCCTTTTCTCATAACTCTTTAGACCGTCTCATTTCATTTTGCTTAAGGGCTTGACCTGAGAAATGCCACACTGTCAGTTCTCAGATGGGAGCTGAGTGCCCATAGGACAGGATCAGACTGCCTCAACTTAAAAAGTCAACTTTTGAGTTTTGGAAGCATGAACGTCCAAATTTAAATTTACAAACCCATATACACACAACTAAGTGTCTTTTTCCTCAAATGCAGAAGACTTCATTGCCTCTGTCGAAGCCAACTCTACGATTCTGGGCATTTACAAGAATTAGGCTATTTACTTAGGTACATTAATGTGGTTTTTAAAGTCTAATTTTAGGTGGTCAGGTTTAACATTCTTAATGTAAACTCTTATAGTATAGACATAACACTTGCATGAAAATGTGTCTATAAAATACTCTGCACTTTCAAGAAGATAAATAATACTCTCTATTTTTCTTGTAGAGATACTTTTGTATAAAATAAATGGTGCAGAGCAGCTGCAGTATTCCACCTCAGAGAAAGCTGCATTTTCACCTGTGATAAACATTTGATGAACACCATGATCACACTGAAGAGCTGTGCTCTCGAAAAATTATTCCCTAAAATTTATGAGTATGTCCCAGCTTTCATATAGCTGTGTTTCAGATTACGAGATCTTTAGAGCAGAGATTGTCTTAATTTGGTGTCCAAGTCAGCACTGAATGCCTTGTCAGCAATTAACAAATAAATAACAATTAGTCTATAGCACACCACTTCCAGCCTTTTATGTCTGCAATGAACATTTAAAGCTGAGGCAGCAAATACAGAATCTTTATCATTAATGGAAGGAAAAAAAAAATGTTTCATATGCAGAAAGGTAATTGTTGTGGAAGAGCAGAATTTTGTTAAAGCTGGCATATATATTCTGTAAAGTGCCCTGGCATCCATCAGAGGCAAAACCACTTGAAAAATGTCAAGTCATTACTGTGAGGAAGGGGGCAGCGTGAGGTAAATTAACCTCAAGAGCATGAAAAGTCAGTTTATCCCCTTGAATGTACAAAGGCCAAAATGCCTCAGTTATCTCTTCTCTTGTGCTAGATAACACAGCTCTACTCAAAACAGGCTGATTGCATAACTATAGGGCAACAGGTAGGAGGGCATCTAACAGTACCCCCAGAACATATGTATGCTTGGTGGTTCAGCCTTCCCTTAGAAAGACCCACCTCCTGAAGCTATGGATAACTGACAAAATTCTCTACCAAAATGGGGAATCACTTTGGCATCTTTTGTCTGATCTTGCAAGCACATTACACTGAGGAGTTCCTTCTTTAGGGACTCCCTGTTTAACCATTGCTCTCCAAAAGGGCTCCCTGTCCTGGCCCTTTGATATTGGATTTCCTCACTGCTCTCTCACTAAAAACAGTAATATCTCGGGTGAGATATCCAAAATTCTTCTGCTACTGGAATCTGCTTTGGCTGTATTTGAGACTAAGTCTCCCTCAGACTTGATTTCTCAGGAAATCACTGTGTTGGTGTCAGAATACTCATTTGTGGCTGGGAATTAACTGCCTCATTTACAAAAAGCAGTAGCTTGGCTCATGCAGCACCAGCACTAGGATTCACATTCCCAGCCCCTGAACGCAGCACAAAACACAGATGAAGACTGGTGGCAACCGAACGGCTTCTTTTGGCTTTCAAAGCAGGTTCCACCAGCACTGCCACAGCTTTCATTCCCAGGCCCCTGAGCACCACAGGACCCAGTCTCAAGGGCACTCTTTCCAGAATTCATTCCACAGTACCTTAGGTACATTAGGACACACATCTCAGAGTATTTGCATGGGGATCTGCAGATTCAGACCCCAAGCACAGTGAGGTCTGCACCGCTGTGATTTTATTCCCACAGTTACAAGCACAGTAGAACCCACATGGAGAATTGACACTCCACCCCACGGGTGCACCCCTGGACACTGGCACTACAAAACACTGCTCCTGTCTCCTCAAAGCTTTTTTCTTTTGGCCATTGTTATCGTTCTCAATGACCCCTAAATGACAGCAATTATTTCACACCAGTGATGATTAAAGCTGAGTCTAGGATAAATAGGTAGAAGAAAGTAGAAGGAAAAGGACAGAGAGGCTTCTTACAATTAAATAGGGCTAAGGTCTCCCATAAGCTAAATAGTGAGGGAAAGAATCAGGTCAATTCCATATAGCATATAAGGGAGCTAAATGACTGAGAAAGACACACAGAAAAAGAAGGTGGGGAGAGCTTCAGAAACAGCTAAAAGATTAAAAGCAAGCAGATACAATGAGAGAAGAGACACAGAAAACAAGGACAGAAGGCAAGAGAGGACAGCTAGGAATAGAGAGGTGATATAATGTGGTCACTCACTCTGTCTGGAAGATTTTCTGGAGGGAGGTGGATTATCTTCAGTGCTAGTTGCTGGGGTGCTGCCCTTCACACTCCTTCTCTGAAACCCATACTCAGACCGTTGCTGTCAGCTATTCCAAGGGCTTCTTCGAAAAATATTTCAAGGGCGAAAGGATTGTGGATGAAATCAGGATCTTGAGTATTAAAACAATCTGCTTGGATTTGTCAGTCCCCTAAAACTGCTGGTTTTATCCCAGGATGGAGATCCTCTCTCCCTTTCAGCAGCTAACTACTAAAGGGGTGTTCTCCTGGGAAACAGCCTTTTCACTGATGGTCAGATTATTTCAGAAATCAATTTCCTCAATCCTCCTACCTAGAAATCTCTTTTCTCTAGGTACACCTTGCCCGTAAGGGGGAAAAATCTCTTTCTCTTAAACAATTCTTGCTATCTCTGTGGATATTATCAGTGAAATCTGCCTTTTCCTCTCCCTGTAACTAGGAGGTGTGTCTTCTCTCCTTGCACGGGGTATTTGAAGAAAACCCTCTTGGGATTAGGGGATGAGGGATCTTCCTTGGGATGAAGGAGGATGAGATCAGTACTGGAAATTACCTTTATCTCCAGTTAACAGCAACTAGAAAAGGAAAGAATAGCTAAATCTCTCTCTGCTTTCTCTCCCTTGTTTTGCTCTATTACCTCCTGAGCAGATGTAAATACTTAAAATTACTAGGTAAGTATCTGGAGCTCCTGCTTATTTCTGTCTTGGGAACTGCCTCTCCTGGGCATACAGGATTTCTTCTGTAAAGACTCCCGCTACTACCTGGTCTGGGGAAGGGCTGTCTGCTCTGCTTGAGAGAAGACTTTCCTCAGCAGCAGGAGGGAGTAGGCAGTAAAGGTTATTCTCACAATCCTCAGGAACTGGGGTCTGAGGACGCCTCCCTCCGTAACAAGTATCGAGGGAGCTCCAGAAGGCTCTGTTCCACAGCGAGGAAGAGCAGACCTGTTTCTAGATAGTTACTAGGGCTGGGTGCCGGGGGCCTCTGCACACCCTCGGCTCGTTAGTGGGGAAGGGGGCAAGTGTTAAGCTTCCTCACCAGCTGCGGGGAAGGGGCCTGGCAGGGGGGGCCGCCGGGTTGTCCCAA
>VXBB01017068.1:62867-84568 GCA_013399915.1 Illadopsis cleaveri
TCAGGGCGCGGGCGGGGCCACCCCCCGTGTCCGGGGCACGTGGGGAGCGGCGGCCGCAAAATGGCAGCGGGGGGTCCATGTTGTGGGTGAGGGTGGCGCCCGCGCGCCGCTATGGCTGCAGGTGGAGTCACGGAGTCACTGATGTTGGAAAAGACCTCTGCGATCCCCGAGTCCATCCTGTGACCGAACACCATCATAGCAATGAACGCCGAGTGTCACGTCCAATGTTCTGTAAACACCTCCAGGGATGGTGACTCCACCACCTCCAAGGGTGGCCCATTCCAATCTCTAATCACCCTTTTGCTGAAGTAATTCCTCCAACCTAAATTCGCCCAACCCAAACTTCCCCTGGCACATCTTGAGACTATTTCCCCTCATCCTGGAAGCCTTTAAGTTTAATTTAGTCACTTGCACAGTGGGTAGGGCAGAATTCTCAGGATGAAGTGTGTCCCCTTCCCACACACTGCACTTGGGCTCCCAGCGGTGGGGTGTGTTTTGTCTTTCTGACATTCCCTGCCCGAGGAGTGCCAGCCAAACCCAAACCAGCCATGCTTCAGAGGTTTAGTCACTGGAAAAGGCAGTGGAATATTTTAGGTGGACAGAAGCCCCTGTGTCTCTCACTACCCACAGAAATGGTTTCCACATGGACTGTCCTGTCTCTTCCAGGCCCACCTCTGCATTCAGATAGGACCTGCAACAGTACAGACTCTCCCTGAAATCCTCAGAAGTCCAAGACAGGGACATTGGCTGTGCTTCCAATACAGGGAGGCTTTGTTGAAACAAGGAAAGTCCCTGTGTTCATTCCTTAGGGACTGAAGGTTGGGTCTTTGTTTCCTCCAAGACTCAGCGCAGGCTCCATGCCATCCCGTGTTGCTGTGATAGTCACTTTTCAGGCTGCAGCTGCACTTTAATGTGCTTTGAAGCAGGTAGTTCTGTGAATGGCAGAACTAACAAAGCCTGGTTTTGGTCTCGTAATTGGATTCTTTGATGAGTGACAAGGCATAAGTTCTAACTGAAGCTTTTCCCCTAATTGGTGCATTTGTAATGTCTCTTTTCATTCTGGTTCTCTTAAGCCTTTTAAATCTTTAGTTTGTACTGTGACCTTTCCCTCTGCAAGGACAAAAATAAAGTCTGTCTCCTGTATTTGGTCTCTTATTTTCATGAACCCTACATGAGTTCTTGGTTTTTTAGATCTCTGCAAGGGACCTTCATTCTTCTCATGGCTTTTTAGCAGAGGTTTAAACCTGGCTCTCCTGCTTTTCCCTTGATCTTTCAGACAGGCACAGTGGCTGTAGGTAGGCACGGGAACAGAGTAGGGCTCATTCCCAAGGATCATGAGCAGAGGGAGACTGCGTTTTCTCTGTCCCCAGGTCAAATGCCCTGTTTGAAAGAGAGATGTTGCCAGTGTATCCTAAGGAAATGCTTTTGTTATCCAGCTTTGGAAAATTGGAGGTAATTGTTTTTTAATGCCTTTTTTTTCCCCTTGAAGCTTATCCTGTTTGAGTGATTGATTAAATATTCACGGAAACAAAAATGGCTGGATTATAAACCCCAATCTTTAAGACATTCAGGCAGTACATGGGAGATACCAGGGAGATACAAAATGACAAATACTTGCTGCACGATGCTTAACAGTCTGTTCAGATTGTGGTATCTCTGACAGAAAGCAGTGCAGTGAGGCAGGAGTCAGGATGCAGATCTAACACAAACCGCGGAAAATGTTTTAACCATGATGTTCCTGGTTTGCCCCAGCCCTTCCTATGGGCTCCCTGTGGCCAAGCTGTGCTGTGAACAATGTCATCTGGAAAGGTTGGTGGAGGAAGATCATATGCAGGAGTCTTGTTCTGGAGCTTCTGTTCAAACTGAAAAACCTGAAGGGTGAAGTTGGAGCTGTCAGAGTCTGCACGAGCCTACACAATTCTAAGTAGTACTTAAATGCAAACTCCTGTGTGATCTCGGTGCTTGTAAGGATAGAGAGCAGGGGACTCCTGGAGAGGGTGCTCCTGGCCATCATGGTCCAGCAGACCAGGGTGTCGAGGTCTTCACAAGTGTTTCCAGTGGCTTAGGGTCTGCTGTGCTCTATTCTAGAAGACTTGGGTGAGACAAAGGCACTTTTTTAGGAAAAGGAAGGAGTGTCAGTGAATTTGTTTTGCATACATTTTCAAGTCATGCTGTTTTTCCTTCAGTGTAGAACATATAAAGAGTTTTCCATGAAAAAAATATTTTCACGATAATGGCACTTTCCTGACTCAAAAGATTTGCATAGTGTTACTACAATAAGGATTGTGAAGTACTCACAAGGGAAACATTTCAGTTTTTGGTCAGACAGACAAATTGATATTGAAGGTCAGACTCTAGGGCCCCAAAGCTCACAGAGGTACAGTTACATGTATTTCCACAGGCTTAATGAATGCAAAGTACAGCAAAGTTATAAAGTGATTCTTCTCTGAAATGCCTACATGAAAAAGTACCTTCTTTCGCAGCAGTAAAGATGTTTAGGTACATTTTGGCTAATTCAACTTGATAGGCTGAAGTAATTTTTACTGGTTTTCTTGCTTGTTAGCCCTGCAGAATAAAAATAGCTCTGAGAGAGGAAACTGGATACCACACCTTCCTTTTGAATTGACAAAATTGCATTCTAAGTTTCGGATGCTTATAGTGAACAAACCAAAAGATCAATTGGTAGCTGTCCTTAAAGGAAAACCCTGTTTTGTGCATCAATGTTTGGGTCTTCATATTGGGCAATGCTGCCAGGAAAGGAAAGCTGTGGACACATTCCCAGGACTGGCAGCTAGGAAAGCTCTGGCTGCCTGTAAGTGTGCACAGAAGTTGCTTGAAACAGTAAATGAAGAACCACCTGAAGTCACTTTTCAAAGAGCCAGTACACTTCACAGGCACTGAAGCACAGTGTGTCTGATTAACAGCCTATCTGCCACTTCAAAAGCAGATGGTGTGAAAATGCAGGCAGGATATAAAGTTTGATCTCAATAACTCAAACTAATGAGCAGTTCATGCCATTGTGTTCTGACTGAGAAGCAGACATCAGAGTTAATAGTAAAAGATTAAAATCCTTAGAAGTGCTGGCGGATACCTATGATATCAGCAATAATAATAGTCTTGGATGACAAGCATTCCCGTGGATCAAAAGGAAAATAGGATACCTGTGTGACTTAACTTATAATTTCAGAGTCATGCAAGAGGTTCTTCAAAATTTACAGCAGGGAGAAGCTTGAATTTGCAGCATTTAATAATTAGGAGGGAAGATAGAACAGAGAGTTATAGAGCAAACAATGAAATGAATGAAAAGGATAAATGAGAATTTTCCTGAGTGTGAGAACTGGGAAGCTTGTGAAACAATTAGTGGACTTGTTGCATCAAGGGTGGTTAAAGAGAACAATCAAGAAAAACCTTGTGTTTTCACATATACTTTCAGTTTTGAGACTTTTGTATTCCTGTCCTGCACGCATTCTGTTTTTTACAATGAAGCAGCTTTCAAAGACTGAGAGTTCATAATGAGAAATGTTGGACCAAACTGATAATTTTAAAACATAATATGGATTACCTACAAGAATTCCAGAGAACTTCAAGTAAGCACTAGTGGGGCTTCTTGGGTTAGGAAAATACCTGGTCTGTCAAGGAAAGCTGCCATGGTACCAGAGCTTCAGGGAACACAACACAAACTGTAGCCACAATTTTGAAAAAGGTGCTAGGGATGAATCAGGGAAGTAGAATAGTGAAGCTTTTATCTGTTTCTTGAAAGCTGGTTGGAATAGTAATTAAAAATATGTCAAAACACCTGGAAGATCCTGATAACTGAGATTAATTCTTTAAGCAAAGAGTATCTCATAAATCCTCTGCTCAGTTTTCGGGATGTGTCAACAAAGAAGTTAATAAAAGAGAAACATTTAATCTGATATGTTTCGATTTTTAAAAGGTCTTTGAGACTGCTCCACAAAGGCAGAATCTTGATAGGGAAAAGGAATTACTAATGGAGGTCACTGTGGGGCCTTATCTTGTTTCATATTTGAATTCACGGCCTTGGCATGAATAAAAAGAGCATTTGGATGAAATTTGCTGATGGCACAAGAACAGGCACAAGAATGATCAGGATGTTATAAATGAATACTGAAAGATGGATGAAATGAAATCTTGGATGAGATTCGAGTATGCAAAATTTACTACCATGAATATAGGGACTAATAACTTTTGTTCCTGGGAACTCACCAACTGGAAATGAGAGAGAAGGAGAAAAAAGGATCTTTGAGTATTAGATGGTCACACACCATGAACTGCTAAAAGGTAAATGGTGTACAGAAAAGCATCAAGAGAATGTAAAAAGTCTCATAGAGAATATTGTGAATATTTCTGATCGTTCATTCTCAATAAAGATTCATGCAAATGAAAACAGGCATAAGAATGGCTTTTAGGATCTTCTGGAGAATGAAGATCCCCACCCCCAGAACTTGGGCTTAAAAACTTTTCCTAGTAAAGTGAAGGCTGGGAAAGGATCTGATGGTATTCCATCAAGATGGAAATCTTGATGGTAATCAACAGATAGGAAAAGGAGCTTTTTATCGGGAGGATGCTACAAATTTAAGAACAAATACATCCCAAAATGAGGGTGAACAGTAGTAAAAAAATTCCAGCGTTAATGAAGGACTTTCTGAAATGTCTTTCCCTAAAATGACCTATACAGGGAAGGTGAGTGGACAATGCAACAGTATTTGAAATTCAGTCTCAACAGCGCAATTGCAAGGGCTGATGTTACCTGTGTAGGGTTTAAATTAGCTCTGTAATAATTATAGGCATGAGATTTCATCACCATTGAGGACAATGTTGTATGAATGCTCTGGAGACAATACAGAAGTCTGCCTTCAAATAGGAGACTTCAGGAAATGGTGACATGAGCAACTAAGGCATGTTAAAACTCTGAGACCTTGGAAAAACTGATATTGCTATTTTGAAAAGAAAAGATATAAAAGCAGACAGCTAGTTTATAAAATAATTGGTAGGGTAGGAAAAGTAGACTTAGCTTCTGTTCTGCTTGTATCATATACATGAGAAGAAAAGGACCATTCAGTCAAGTTGGGAAGTGAAAACTGGGGATCACTTTACCATATCATGAGATTACACTGGAGAATTCATCACTGAAGGAAGTGGCTGAGCCAAATGCTTCACTAGCTTTCAGAAAGGACTGGGAATTTATACAGCTCTTGTCAGTGTCTAGTGCTGTCATCAGTGACAATAGAATTGGGGCAGGAGTATTTTTTAGGGTTGTGTCCCCACAAGCTGTTGATAGGTTCTGAAGGGGAATATCCTGGCTACAGATGCTGAATTATTTGTTAGGTGACTGATGCCCAGGAGAGATTATAGCAAAGAATGTCCCAAGGATGTGTGAATCACACTGAAACATAACTGAATTTAAAATGAAGATACAGAGCTCAAGAAGGGAACAGATAAATGTGTCCTTTCACGGACAGTCATCTGCTGTCCTATTCTTTCACTCAGCCTGAGGTGGAAACAGGAAAAGGAAACAGCCATTTAACTCTAACTTAATTCAGTTTCTTGCCTGAACTATTCAAGCTTTCTGATCAGTCCACATTTGAAAGCATAACATATTCCTTCAAGTGGTGTTTACCATTAGCCAGATGTGATCCTAATTAGTTGCAGGGTTTTTTGACAGTGTTGCAAATTATGTTCTAAAGTTGTTGGTTTTTAGGAATAGCCAGGATCAGATGTCCTTCTGTCCAGGAAATTAGGAGTTGGGACAACTGTGTTCCTTTGAAATCTTAATGTGACTCATTCTTAGTCCTTCTTAAAAATTGTTATGAGACAGTAGTTTTGCTCTGGGTTGCTTAAAATGGCATTGCCGAGGTTGTGGCATGCAGTTGGGGATGATGCAAAATATTCAGAGGTAAGTTAGTCTGCAGTTTCTGGAAAAGTTACTGTCAATAAGATGAGTAGCCATATACCCAAAATGATCAGTTCTGGCCTGGAAGACTTGTTTTACTATTTGTATCCTACTGGTTTTAGAACAACTACACTTTCCTGACTCCAGCTGTGTAGCAATTTTTGCCATATGCAAGCCAATAGGTCAGGGATGCAATGCAAGAGGAATTTCCCAGTATTTCCTCTTCAGTTCTTGGTAGGCAGCACAAGATTTAAGGAATCTCTTATTTCCAGCTGTGAAAGAATGTGGATATCTGTAGATGAAGCTCTGGGAACAAGGAACCCTATGTTAAGCATTCAGAGTAACCTGGCTTTGTTTCAAATCAGCATTGGCTTTGGTTCTTTTAGGGAGACTTCATGTCTGGGATCAAAGCAATGGGAGTTGTGGGGAAGAGCACAAATGTGATAGAGTGATACACTTGACCTATTAACCAGTGTTTCCAGTAACTTGGATCCTCAAAACCAGCAACAGGCTCTAATTTTCTAAAGGAAAATAAAAAAAAAGAATAAATCAACTTGACTTTGTCATCATAGTGAATCAAACATTACATGTAGAGACACGTTAGTGAAAGATGACTTTGAATCTAAACTGCGTTAGTCTCTTGACCCAAATTATTTTGGTACCATGCAGAGAGCCTAAAGTAATTGGGCCACATGAAAAGTGAATACAGTGTTGAGAAATTGACTCAATGCCCAATCAGAGAGTAAGGCTCACTCTGGCAGCAGATTAAACTTCTTTTGTTTTAAGGCTACTGGGCATGGAGTGGCCATAATGTTAAACTCTTACCCTCTATAACAGTCTGGCTGCAGGCAGACTTCCTTCTGGAACATTCCTTCCTATATGCTGACTTCTAAATTGTGTACAGAACTGTAAGGACAATTTCTAGTTGGCTGCTAACTTTAATCATCAAATTTTAGTGGGGAACACTCCCAGCCACCATTTCATTTACTAGTGCTGTTCCTGGTCTAAATTGTAAAAAACCATTCACAATTTCAATAAAATCCTGTGTCTATGAAGTTTGTAGAGGCTCATGCGCCTTTCAGACCCATGTGATTCACTGCCACCATATGGTGGTGGGATGAGGTTTCCTCATTTTGGAGGAGAGTGGTGGACTGACAGGTCAGTTGGGCTGCCTGTGTCTGTGATGTGACTCCCTAGTGCCTGCCTCTGCTTTGTGGCCTGAGGTGACAGTTGTGAATGCACTGAACATGAACGTGAAACATGAAGCTGTAGAGAGCTGGATGAGAAAAATCACCACCAGTTACAAGCCCTTCAAACACTCAGCCTTCCTGTCTTGAAAATGGATGTCAGAACTGATGTAGAGAATAAAAACATAAATTAACGAAAGAGAAGGATGTTTACAGCTGCACCAGGGCTTTTCCAGTCAGCCCCTGTTGGAACTGGGGTGGCTTCATTGCAGAATTCCTTTCTGGGATCATGTTGAGGGTCACAGTACTGCCAGATACCACTGAGTCCTTCTGCTTTTGGTTTAATATTGTGAGTGCTGCTTCTGCTCACTGCTGTCTCCTGGGATCTAAATAGAGGATTAAAAGCAATGCCTCACTTTCTGCGGGGGAGGGCATGTTTGGGCCCTCACCCACATCCTGTGTCTGGCAAGCAAGAGCAGACAGGAGACTGGATCAAAACCAAACTATGAGAAAGATGAACAACACCAAAACAACATCAGTGGCCATCATAAGTTTTATGTGGCAAGAGAAGGTTCAGCTCTGAGATGGGGCTAGTGAAGGAGCTGCTGCACTTCCTTGGATTATTTCACATGGAGCAGAAACTGGTGCTGGAGCACCAACATGGAGCTGGAGGGTGGCTGGCTGCTCCTGGGATTTCATCAGTTAAGTTACTTGGGAGTGACAAGATGTCATGAGTCACCCCTGCCTGTGGGAACAACAGAGTGGGAAACTCTCTGTGGGCTCTCTGCCTGACTGGTAAAGGCAGTTTTTTGGAGTTTAGGCAACATGGTCACGAAGGAGGCTGGGTGGTTCCAGCAGACAGATGTGGCTGGGCTGGAGCAGGGAACAGGGGCAAGAGCAAGACTGGCATGAGGGAAGGCACAAAGGCAGGGCTAAGCGTAACTGGGAGCAAAACCCAAAGCAGGACTACAATCAAATGCCATTAGGATGTCCTGTTTCTGCATTGTCCATGCAGTCATTGGGTTGGGTGCCCTCCTTAAACAGGAAGGGAATTATTCTCTACCAGAGAGCAGTAAATTGACAAAAGGGTGAGCCAATGGCTGCCTTCAGAAATGCTGGTGCTGCAGTGTAAGCTAGGCTCCAGCAGAAGCTGCAATAGTGAAAGGAACGTGTCAGGGCAAACCATTTGATGAGAGAATTCTGCCTTTCATGAGGCCTTTGCCCATAAGCCAGAGATGGGATGAGGCCCTGGGCTAGACAGGGAGGGAGTCTGAGGCTGGCTTCTGGTTCATATGTTCCTCGATAAGCAGGGGTGCAATCCTTTAAGGAGATTTCTGCAACAGCCAGATGGGGTTGGTATATGTACATTCATTAACTGACCAACTGTGGATGATTAATTCAACAACTCTCAGAGGAAGAGGGAAGATTTGTAATTTAGGGTGAGCTAAACTGCAGGGTTTAGGGGATAGGAGAGAGTCTTGGTTACAGCACATGGAGTAGTCAAGCAAATGGCCAGTGTTTAATTAAAAACTATGGAGAACACTTGCAATGGCAGGTATAATCTGGAATCTAGATATCAAATCAAATCAAATCTAATAGTGTTAACATTCTCCTCTGTTCCCTTTTAAAGTGAGAAAATTCTGATGTGGCCCGAGTAAAGACCTGTGGAACAAACAGAGTCACAGACTCACTCAGGTTGGAAAGGATCTCCAAAACCATCTGGTCCAACCTTTGACCGATCACCACCTTGTCAACTAGACCATGGCACTAAGTGCCAAGTCCAGTCGTTCCTTGAACACCTTCAGGCATGGTGACCCCATCACCTCCCTCGGCAGCCCAATCCAATGGACGAGAACAAGCGCCTCTCAGAGAACAGTGAGGGGTGGATTCTGGTGATTTGTCTCTACTTCCAAGTACTCTTCAGTTGCCACCAGATGGCAACAGAAATCCGTTGCAGCGCAGCATCCTGCAGAGACTGCTCAGCTGCAGCTGCTTTCCAAAAAGATGAAAGCTGACGTGACTTTGTCGTCACTAGGCGCGTACGCGATGGCTTTCGATGAAGTCGGACCCTTGAGGACGGCGAGGGGGTGGTGACTGGCGAGCTGAGGCTCTGCTGGCCTGTGGTGGGCTGGTGGCCTGAGCCTCACAGCTGTGGGCAGCCCCTGCTCACGGTTCAAGAGCAGCGAGGATATGCCAGCCCACACTGCAGTCACTGGTGGCTGTGCAGATGTGAGCTCGGTGACCCAGAAACAGAAATAGCTGGGGATGAATTCAGGATAGGCATTGAGGGAGATGATCAGGCTTTGAGAGGGCCCCCAGGAGCATCATAGCGGGGAGCAGTGCAGTCCGGTTTGGGGGGGACGGCGGACAAAGGCGGGGTGCAGGGCTGCTCAGGCACCCAGAGCTGGCAGACTGAGTCACGCGGTCACTGATGTGGGATTTATCCTCACATCAAAATTCGTTTTCTCTGCCAGCCTCGGTCATCATTTTGACCTCAGATGACTTGAGCACGGTTGCCATGGGAACGGGATTGCTCTTCCCTCCATCCCCTCCGTTTATTGTCTCTAAGAAGCAGCTAGATGTTCGTCAAACACAACAATGAATCAGCCGTCCCCCCGTGCCCTCTGCCGCTGAGCGCCGGGTGGTCCTGCCTGTCCTGCAACAGGTGAGGGAAGCGCTGCCAGATCCCCGCTCCGCTTCCCCCTGCCCCCAGGCATGAGCACACACCGCTTAGCAAACCCTGCCTGAGCCAGCGGCTGAGCTGCTTTCCTGGGGCAGCGGGCACATTTTTTATCCTACACATAACTGTGGGGGTACATCACTGCACGCCTCAGAGCCTCGGCTCAGATGCAAACAGAGTCAGACAGATAAGAGACTGCGGGAAACGGAATGGCTAAAAAAGGCCCTCTCGTGTCCAGGATCGGCAGGGCTGAGGGTTTCCCCATCACGCACACAGCTAAAGGAGCTAATAGAGCTAATTTAGCTAATTCTAAGACAGGGGCTGGCTCATCTGCCAAGTCCTGGCAGCGTTACAGCCATTCAGAGAAAGAGAAAAGAAAGAGAAAGGGAAGAAGGAAGAAGGAGGGGGAAGGAGGGGAGACTGGTGAGGGAAACAGGGAGTGGCTGGAAGAACAGTGGTGAGGAGAGACAGCAGAGTGGGTTGACTGGGAGGGCAGCTGGAAAGCTTTGCGATGGGCATCGGAGAGGAGGGTGGGGCACAGCACAGCCAGAGGTGGGAGGTTTGGGGAATGAACGTGTTGAAATGAATGCTTATTAAGATTTAAGTACCCCGGAAAAACCATCTGAAACATGTAGCTAAAAACGAGATAAAGGAGATTTGAAGTTGCAAAAGGATTTAGAGATGGGAACCTTATAAAAAAATATGACTTGGCTGTAAGCCTGCAGTCTTACAGTGTAGGAAGGAAATCTAGAAACTCTCTTCAATACACACAACAGACATGACATACATTGCAGAACCCCTGCAACAAAACAGCAAGAACTCTGCTGTTGCCAAATAGTGCCTTCTGTATTGCACTGTCAACAGAAAAACTCCAGGAAATTTTACAAATCTGTGCACATCTGGGGAGCAGGCCAAGAAGCTCCTGCTGCCTGCTAAGCCAAGATCATACATCAGTATTTAAGTACAAAAGGATGCAGCAAAACAAATAACTCTTTTCCATGCTATTTAGTGTTATCCACAATACATTCTGGATACATGTGCCTACGTGATGTTTTGTAAATGATCTGGCCTTTTGGGACTTCCTATTTATCATTTCCTCATAGCTTCCACCCTCTTTCAACAGCAGTGAGGTAAGAAAATCTAAGCCACTGGAGGAAATGGTTAAATGCCATAAGGAAGCAGGAGTATTGCAGTAGATTTGTGTGCATTTCAAGACATAAAAGGCCTACTAATTGACCTTAAAGTTGGATGAGAACACAAAATAGACACCTAGAATTGACCTAAAGTTCCCCAATATTTCAGCCATCCTCTGTCTCTGAAGAACGCGGCGGTTCAGGTGCTCACCCGGGTCCCTCACATGGTTTGTGTCCCAGGACAGAGTGAGGCAATCCAGAGCCCTCCCTTCCCCTGCACTGGGTGCCCTGCCCGGGGCTCTGCACACTGGCCAGCAGAGGGAAGTGCTGGAGTGAGCTGGATCCCGTTGCACAGTCCGGTTTTTGCCAGCACCTTCCTGTTCCTGGGTACCAAAGGCACCAGTGGGAAGGGGAGCTTGGGCCTCCTCCTTGTTCTTGATATTAGTTCTTACTCAACCCTATCTGTAACCTTTTGCTTTCATGCTTTTACTTCAGACGTATTTTTGAGTCTCACTTTTGTTTGCTCTTTGCCTCCCTGTATGATTAGCCACAGCTTTCCTGGATCATGGCCTCACCTTGTCCATATCTAAGATGGAAAAGAAGTTCTTTGTTCTTCTAAAAAAAAAAAAATCATCTTTGGCTTTGAGGCAGAAGCAATAAACTTGGAATAAGAAGCAAGCACTTTAACATGAATGCATATGAAGGGGAAGCAGCTTGCATCCTGTTTAGGGTGATGATCAAGTTGTGAAATGCAACCTTTTTTTTGGTCAGAAAGGGACACAAAAGAGATAAGTTTCAAAAGATAATGACCAGAACAAAAATGAGGAGACACTCTTGGAAAGGATATCAGAAACTGATAAAACCTAATAAATATGCAAAGCGGTAAATCAGTGTTTCACTGATTTCTTGCCTCAATTAGGATTGTTAATATGACTTAAAGCCAGTCTGCTTGAGTCCATATCAGCCTGGTTAACGACCACATTATCCTTTGTGCTTAACATCACACCTTAAGCTCAGTCTAGATTAACTCAGAGAGAGGAAGAGGTAGGTATTTGAAGAAATGAGGCTGGAGAGAAAAAGGATGATGTAAAAGAGATGATGCGTAAAATAACTGTTGCAAAGGCAAGGGAGATGTGTAATGTGTGCAGATAATGGGCAGTGCTGGGTACAGAGCAGAGCACAAAAGTTTGGGGTGAAAGGGGACAGGAGAGCAAGTACACAGCAGATGTGAGAGCATGAGGTAAGAAGGGGAGGCTGGGGGATCCAGTTGCACATTTCCATCGCATAACCTGGCTTGGTGCTTTCACTGCAAAGATGCTAAGGTGCAAGAGAACAGAAGAAGTGCCAGGAGGTGGGGAGCAGGGGATAATGGGATTATAAAATTAGAAGGCTTGAAGTCTATTTGCAGGTCTGCCATGACTGATCCATGTCATATGGTAGGGGCATTAAATAACTCTGACCTTTGTTGGGAATATTTGTTGCTGCTGCTGTGGAAGTTTCTCTGTGTAATCCTTAACACACTGTTCTTAGTAAAGGACTTAATGACAAATCAAGGCTGACTTTATCTGGAGTGATATTAATATGCCCAAGAAGATCCCCATGTTCTAAGGCCTTGCTGGCTACAATGGCTCTTGTTGTCATTGAACCTAACTTATGAGGGGAAGTAAACTGGTGTATATCTCAGTGGAATAATTATTCTGCTATGATTATCCTTACATCTGTTTCTATACAAAATAAAAACTACCTCAATCAGTAATAAGTACACACTTTCAAAGCCATTTTTAGTCTGTAAAAAAAAATTTGGAATTTTGAAACAACATGCACACCAAAACCAGATCGTATAACTATCAAAATAACCATTCACTGTGAAACAGGCTGATAAGAGATT
Source organism: Illadopsis cleaveri (assembly GCA_013399915.1). Taxonomy (NCBI): domain Eukaryota; kingdom Metazoa; phylum Chordata; class Aves; order Passeriformes; family Timaliidae; genus Illadopsis; species Illadopsis cleaveri. The sequence continues at coordinate 75,667 of VXBB01017068.1, forward strand.
TTTCTAACAGATCTGAGACAGTGTGACTCACATGAAAAACTACAAAAGAAATTTGTTTACCCTTCTCAAAAGCTGCCCATTTGTGATCTACACCTCAACAAATTCAGAACAGAAGCTTTCTCAGAGGACAGGTGTAAAGAAATCAGCCCCTCTGTTCCTCACAATGGGAGAAGATCTGGAAACAGATCAGCTGATGTGCTGATCCAGATGTCGCTCCCCCCTTTGCTGTGCTGCCTTTCACCTTTTCCTCAGTGAGGTGATAAGGCTGGCAGGCTGTGTGGAGGTTGGAGATCAAGCCAGGTCAGCTGAGACTGGAAGCCTGGGAGATATCACAGTCTCCAGAGCAGAGCGGGAGGTGTTGCCCTGAGGAAAGTGCTTAGAAAATGGGAGGGTAGTTGCAGGTGAGGGAGTCAGGAAGGCAGAGGAAGAAAATGTCTTCGGGCAAGTGATGAGGGCAAAGATTTTAAATGGTAACAGAGCTCCTCCATGAGGATTACCTGAGTGCTTAACAGAGGGATGCTGAAGGCAGAGGGGGCCCCAAGGGAAAGAGGCTTGTGGGAGATCTGTTGTAAGGTAGGAATGACAGAAGTGGTATCTGGGGTGAGCAGATGCAGACTTGTCTGTGTTGGATTGCTGTGTTTAGTCTCCAGCCAATTTTTCAGGTTGTGATAACTTTGTGTTTGCAGGATTGCTGCACTGTGTGGGATAGGTCATATCTCTTCTTGTTGAAAGGGAGTTTAATTTATTGTTAACTTAAACTGCTGTGGGTCTGTCTGAACTTCCCATTGGTGGAAGCTGGCAGATTCCCATTGTTGGGTCACGAAGTGGGGCAGCTCTGGTATGGCTCCTGCAGGCAACGTGGGGATACAGGGAACATAAAACGAGTGGAACACACTACTTGAGTGCCTTTCATTGCTGCCAGATATGGCAGCACCTTTCCATCTGGGGAAGGGCCTGAGTGAAGTCAGGGCTATTGCAAGATCCTCCCTACGTGGATAAAATCCACATCTGCTCCATGGGTCCTACTCCCACTGCTTAACATGTCCCCCACGCCTGGTGCACATAAGCACTTGCTCTATTCTGACTGTGCCTTCCTGCTTGAATGATGATGGAAAGGGGTGCAGAGGCAACAGAAGAGGAGGATAAGCTTTTTCATTATGTAAAGCATAGGGAATAAGTTCTCTGCCTTACATAATGGAAATCAGTCTCATGTTCCCTATCAGAGATTCTGCCTGTAGAGTTACCTCACTGAGGTATCTCAAACACCTTAATTGGTTTGGGGGAGTTGAAATATAACTGCCCAGCAGCTGAGCCTGTGATGGGAGGGAAAACAGAGTGGAACTGGCAAAGTTGGTACCTGCTGGGGATAGTGTGCACTGGTTATTGCCTGAGAGCTACGTGTGTTTGTCATCAGCATCTCTCTGGATCTTTGTAGCCTTTCTGTAAGAAAACAGAGGATCCAAAATTACCTCCTTGCTGTCTTCTGGGCACCTTGAAAACTGATGGATGGAAGAGGCTGGGCAGGTTTAATGTCCACACCTGCTGCCTGGCAGGAGGAGACAGTTGATCTCCACAGAGCACACTGAACTCGTATAAATCTGCTTTGCCACAGCAGTTTACATCAGGTCCAGATATTAGGTGATTAGGGAGCCAAAATTAGAGACTGAAAAGGTTGTACAGTATTCAAGCATGTCATGTTGTGTCTCTGTGACTGGCAGACCTTTTGCAGCCTTTCAAGTCACTGAAGTTTGGTTTAGCCTTTTGAAAATCCCAGGAGGGAGAACAGGCCATAGGGCTGCAAGAGTAGATTTCTTCAGTGTTAGCTTGGTCTTCTCTTAGTTGTTGAGAGGAGGCAATCTGTCTGTTTAGGAACAATATCACAGTACTCAGCAGCTCTTATTCCTCCCAGTAAAAAGAAAGAATATGCTTAGGCTCACATTGGCCGTCTCAACGATACTTCCATGCTCTGTGCAGCAATTTCCCAAGGGCTGTATCCCAACTTCTTTTGGTGTGTAATACCAGCCAGTGAGTGGCTTTGTTTTTCTTCCTAGTTTAGGAAGAGTGTACTGCTGCAACATCAGCTTCTCAGTCATCTAACCACAAAAATTTGGAGCGTGACTCTGAAGGTCATTTTCTTGTTCCTGGTCTGGGCTAGATGGACAGAATCTGACATGTGTGTGTTCCCCCGATAGCATCAGCTGTGCACATTCCCAGCAGGCAAGTGAGGGTTTATGATCCATAACTATACTTTCTTACATCCCAGAAAATTTTTTGCTGGTGCCAGAGGCTTCAACTAAGTAAAGGAGCATGAAATCAAGAATGAAAACAAACAACATTGAACATACAGCACTTGTAGTGGCTCTGTTCAGCAGACCTAGCATCTGCCTATGTCATGGTCTCTGCTTTTAGTCCAGAGAGAGACTGTGGATTTCCAGCTGGTGAAGCACTGGTCTGGGTCTCTTGATACTGGGGTTTTATTTATGGCTCCATCACAGATCTTCTCTTGGGCCGAACAATGTAGTCACTACATCGTTGCATTTCCATACCAGCAAAACAGAATTAATACTACTTCTTTTGCCTTATGTATGTAGACCTTGAGATAAGTCTTCAGGATATAGCTCTCTCTTACTCTCTTTTTATACATACAGTGCTTTCTACAGTGTCATCCTGATTTAAGTTGGACCCTTTAGAAGGACTAATTAATCCTATTAATAATGCATCTCTAGCTGGCTCCAAGCTCTGAAGATCATGTCATCAGTAGTTTCATTTGTTGGTTTCTGCAATATTCTAAGCTCTGTGGGGTGAACTCAGGAAGAATCAGAGGAGTGGCTGCCATGGGAAAATACTTCCAGATCTTTCACTGAGCGTGGCACAGAATGGGATGGAATTCAGGGAGGCTTGGGTCTGCTGTATGAACATCAGATAATAGCAACAGTGGTCAGACATTTATTTTACTGCATTTCACTTCACAGTTTAAGGTGTTCCAGAAATTTTGCATCAATGCTTGATCAGGAATCAGTTGCAGATAACTATGTTATTCAGAGAGTTTTGAGCTTCACTGCATTTTTAGGTCAGTTCAGGATTTAGGGTCTCATGTGACTAGCACATTGTCTTCTCTGTCTGATCCAGTGATTCTTCTGAAAGGCTAAAGAATGTGTTATCTGATAAGTCTTTGGACCTGTTAAAGGTGGTTTGGCTTAGGGTCCCAAATTCCCAGGGAAACCTGAACTCTTGGCATAGGGTAGCTGAATGGCTGTGATGCCCTCCCTGTTCCTTTGTGACATGAAGAGCTGCACATTCTGCACCTAACATCAGGGATGGTGCAGGAGATACTTTTTAACCAAGAGACTCTTTGAAGACCTTAAAACTACCTTGCTGAAGTAGTGGTCTTCCACTCAACAAGAAAATCCTTCTGTAGGCAGTGAAGAAATCCTGCACACATTCTGTCCCTGTCACTCAGTGCTGCACTAATTGCTTCACTGGACACGAAAGTGCTGCAAGAACATACTTCCCTTACACTGTAATGCAGCTTTCTGAGAATTAGAATATCTACCACCCACTAGAAAAAGATGTGTTTCTATATCAGCCTTTTTTTTTTCTATTTTTCCTTTTCTTAATTTTTATTACATCCTTGTACTTTCTTTCACACACATATATTTATTTTGCCCAGCTATTTATTTCTTACATTGTCTTAACCTGCATCTTGGTTTTCTCTTTCTTTTTCTATTTTCTTTTTCTGTCTATTTTCTTAAGACAGATATTTCCTTCCCCTTTTTTTTGCTTCAGTTCTTCCTAATCTCTCCTTCTGTTTTATTTTCTCAGTCACTGTGGTGCCACAAGGTCTAGAAGAACAGATAAGTTGCAGAAAAGAAGTGTAACAGTGCTTGTAATGCCAGGACACTGGCTGGAGCTAAGGATTCAGTGTAAACAGGCTGCACTCCACCACTGCTTGTTCTTTGGACATGTACTGCAGTGCTTGTTAGTTGAGGCAGACTTCAATGCAGTGGCTTATGGATCTGAAGGGGGATAGTGACAGCATTTAGGCAACTACACCTAAAACAGCATGTTCCAAAAAAAAAACCTACATTCATTCAGTGACTATCATGTGTCGGAGGCAAATTTTTGTCATTGCTTTCTTTCTGAAAATACTGTTTGCATCCCTGCTAGAGATCAGACATGATCTCTATGCAGTGGTGATTTAGTGTGTTCTCATTTTAAAAAGCCTCCATAGGAAGCCTGTCTCACCACTGGAGGCAGATGAATGGTGGAGACCCTAAGAAGTTAGTGATTGCAAATTCTGGGCCAGGCAGTGGGACACATCCCCATACAAAGGATAATTAAGGATGCATTGGGTATGAGGCAGCCTGACTGCTGCCTTACCTGGCATACGTACAGAAAGCAGGTGATCTTGGCTCCTAGTCTTTTTTTTTCACCATGAGCATGTTCGAATTTATTTGGCAGAGCAGATGTATTTTCTTAGGACTACAACAGGTGGTTTTGAGACTTAATCAGGCATTCAGAGCAGTGTGGTGAGTGGGTTTGTCCTTCCCTAGCAACTTGTGGATCCATGAACACGGCGTCTAGGAATGTAGAAAATGGGTCCCTTAATGGAGAAGCTGAACACTGGTCTCTTGTTCTGGGGTGTTGCACTAACCATAGAGCTACCCTGTCTGCAGAGAAAAAGCAACTACTAAAGAATCTGCTCTTTTTTTTGAAGTAAAGAGAGGGGTGAGTGCAGGTTCAGGAAAGCAGAGGCTGCAGGCTGCCCCTCTGAAAGAAGGCACCTCTCAGCAGTTCTGACTACTGCAGTGTAACCTGGAGAGTGCTGGGATTTACTGTTTTCTTCTGTGTCATTTTGTATTATGGCTCCCCAGGGTATTTTTTTTTCTCCTTCTGGGCTCTTGGTTTCCATTTAAGGGACTGAGAAAGTCCCAAAGCTGCAAGTGCTCAGCATTGTGGTATCTTAGACTGGCATCTGCTTTTTGTTTCTGTTTTTCTCAGTTCTACATCTGATAAAGGCTCTTTTCTCCTTTTAGTGGGGTGCTGTGAGAAATCAAGACTGTCAGATGCCCAGATCCTGTGGTGCTCCAAGAGTGGTGTAATGTGTATATGCATTGTGGATGGGAGAGGGTGTACAATTAGTGACATATTTTGAAGCACTTGACATATTGTTCTCTGATCCCCTGAAGACTGAGAATCTTGCAAGGTGCTGCCCTATCCCATATCAGGTTCCAAATGGCTGTACCAGAAGTAGAAGTAACACAGCAGTCCTGCAGTTGAGGGACTTTAGCTCAAAGGCATAGTCTCTGGTGTCACACCTAAATATCAACACTTAGTCTCACTCAGCCAGGTCCCCTTTGTTTTTGGCATGTTTTATTTCTACCCCCTAAATTCTCCTACTGTATTTCTGAGTGGAGGGTATGTGGATGTCTCGACAGGAGATTCCTGCTCCTTGCTCTTCTGAAAAATCTAATTCTGTTTTGTCTGTCTCTTCACACTCTCATTGCCAGGTAGGCTGGGTTTTCCAGGGCGGATGTCTGTCAGACTGACTGACTGAGGTATTCCCTTCTTTAGAAATTCAGCTGCTTGGGGATCTGAGATATGCACATATGAATGTGTGACTGGGTGGGCCAGAATGAGGATTACTAGGAGGGACTCTGTGGTATAATGTGGGAAGGCGTGAGGAGCCTCACTGCACCCCAGAGGCACACAGGAGCAGCATGGGGCACCAAGGGGCCTCCACAGAGCAGCTGAGTACAAGGAAAAGGACACTTAATATCCTCTGGCTGCATAAAGAACAGTCACTCACCATATTAATCCTCTTCAATCGTCGTGTGTTTGAGGTTTCCACGTGTGGTACTGGCTGTGTCTTCCAATAAGTCTGCTTTACATGGCCTCCCCCCTTTCCTCCAGCCTGGCACTGGCGCGGCTGGTAGCAGGGCTGCTGCACTCCCCTAAGTGCTGAGGACGTGAGGGACTGCATGAGGATGCAGCCCAGCTCCCTCGGGCCACCTGCTGTCTCCCAAAAGGCTGATGGCACTAATCAAGGACAGAGAAGGGCAGCTCCCCACCCCCACTTGTGCTTTTTTTAACCCTGTGGGGACCATGATGTTTTTTCACCTTGGGATGCAAGTGAGGGATCACAGCAGCAGAGGCTGGAGGAGGAACAGGGATGTACATGCAGTGAAAAATGATGGGGGCAGTGATGAGAAGGAGTGTGGCTGGGGAAAGGAGGAACCACTGATGTGAAGGGCAAAGAGGAAATACATGTTGAGGGGGGAGCGTATAGAAAGATGTATACACTGCTTGGAAACAAAAAAGGGAAAAGGACAGAAAGGACAGATGGAGAAACCACAAAGAGATAGAAGCAGACTTGAAAAAAGAGAAAGAAAGGGAGAAAAAAAGACAGCCTGAGAGGATGAAGGCACAAATGCAGGACGTGCCAAGAGCTGGCTAAAGGAGGGTTATGTGACGTAATGAAACCAAGGCACTTGGCCAGTGGGTAACAATGTCACATCTGGGCCTGCCTGGGGCAGAGTTTTGTAGAACGGGAACTACTGATGTTTAAAATTGGTGCTTAGTGGGGAGAAGACCACTGGCTGAAGATACAGTTCAAAGGCTGGGTGGGTTACTCAGTCTTTCCATGTGGATGGTTTCCCCCATATTTTCCCTGATTACCATTCTTGTAGCTCTGTCAGTAGCCAGGGATAGTGGCCAGTGTGTAGTCCCTGCTTTGTGGCTCCTTGCTGTCCTAGACCTGCCATCTCATTTCTTTAGTCCAATTGCCGAGCTGGGGAATGGCCAGTTCTACTTATCTGTGTCATCAACAGAGGAATCTACACTCTTCCTCATGCATCTAGTCTGCTTTCCCAGGTGCATTTCCCCATACTCACATTGTTTGTAGAGCGATAATGCACTTGGCAGGAGAGCTAATTCAGCAGTATAATGTCTTTCAAACAAAGTGCACCCTGTTCCCACCTGGACAATTAAACTGGAACAAATCTGTGCAGAAGCACTGAGCTGAGGCCAAGCACTTTGCCTCCTGGAAAGATGTGTGGTGACTCCCCCTGTGAACACCACCTCAGCCCTGCTGGGAGCTGTGGGATGGGCAGCTCATCCCTGCTGTCCTGGCCAGTGCTGGTTTGCTCAGGCAGATTGCAGTAGTGTGATGGTGTGTTCCATGCAGTACACACCTGCACAGCCTGCCTGAAGGAAGCTCCGACTGGAACAAGTGGTATTGATGCTTTCTCCTGGATGCTGTTGCTCTCACAGAGCAAAAGCCATGGAGTGGTGCTGAGCCTGTTTCTACAAGCTGTCTTGTCGCTGGGGAACTTGAATCCAAAGCTTCTCAGTACTGGAGATGTTTGTCAAAGCTTATTCTTGGTCCCTGATGTCTGAGCAGGTGGCCTGTACCTTGCTGAGAAACAGGGCCACAACGAGAGCTGTTTCTGAGCTAACAAAAGTATTATGGGAAGAGGACTTGCTGCAGTTACGTGGAGTGGAAGGAGGAGGCCATGCAGCCACGTCTGCGACCTCTCCAGTTTCCAGAGCTTTCTCTGGAGAGGCCTGGGCCAGAGCAGCCACAGCTCCTTTGTGAGCCCCCCAGGAACTTCTGCAGGGAGTTGCCACTGAAGAGTTCAAAGAAGCTCTCCTTACACTTCACAGTAAAGCTGTGCAGAGCAGCACTTGTGACCTACCTTTTGCAAATGCTCATGTAAAATATTAAAAGTATTGCCCTTCACATCTGGTTGGAAAGGTACAGATTTCTTTTGAGGATTTGGTCAATAGCATTAACTTCCTTAATGCTTTCAGCAAAATCTTATCTTTACTGTTCAAGCTCTCCCTTTTTCCGGGTTCAAGACCTTATCACTCTAAGGAGTGATATTTTTTGCAAAACAAAATATGAAAGGAAAAAAAAAACCCTTCTTCATTACCTACAGAAGTTCCCCTGTAGGATTTTGCTTTTATTTTTATGAACGTGAAAGTTGGAGTTTGGGTAAACTTCACCCAGTAGAAATAAACAAATAGAATACAGGCTTTCAAAGAGGGAACAGGTGACTACCAGCATACATGCATCTATACAAACAAACAAACAAACAAACATACATATATGAATGCAAGCAAACAAAGATATGGAAACAGAAACAAAAAGCTATATATTATGTATACACTCGTGATATGTGTATCTACATACCTTTGTATGTACGAAGTTGCATGTATGCAAATATCTTCAGGTATTTAAATGTAAGCTTGAAAATAAAAGCACGTGCATAAATATATATATAGACATAAAGTAATATGTACACATTTTGATATGGTGATATTATTAGTGTTATGGATTCATGCACTGGTAATCTCAGGCATGCTAATGTTTGTACATGTATGCAGCACTACACGTTATATGTCTATGTTTATGTGTCAGAACAGACAGTTGCTCAGATATGAACATTTTATATAGAAATGCAACTGTAATGCAGCAGGTCCCAGAGAATCCTCCACCTGCCCACCAAAACACACCTGGGCAGCTGTGCACAGCATCCTTGCACAGCTGGGCTGGCTGAATGCAACCACTCAAAGAGGTTTTCAAAGGGGTGAGGAGGGCCACAGGCAAGCAGGTACACGAGTGTGTAGGAGTGCAAGTGAGCCATGAAAGGGTGAAGGAATGATCCTGGGGGAGGACAAAAGGGCCTGTGGAGCAATACAAGGGCCAGATGGGTTTACAGCAGCAGGGCAGCATGACTGGAGAGTGAGAAAGGAGGCTGGGGAAGGGACAAGAGAGCATGAACCAGGAAATAGGGTATTCCCCTGAAAAGGAAGTATGAGGGGACCGTTTAAAGGAGATACCCATCCCGGTTTGCTGGCATCTGTTTCTGAGGGGGAGTGGGGCAGAACTGATGGGATG
>VXBB01017068.1:85066-126150 GCA_013399915.1 Illadopsis cleaveri
GTTTACCCTGATGGCAAAAAAAGAGCAGGACTGGCTGCATAAGACAGGTCTTCCTGAGGACCGGTTTAATCTCTCTTGTCTTTCCTCATCTGCTCTGCCCGGATCTCAGCACAGGAGCAGTGTGCGGGGCTTTGGAACACTCTTCCCGTCGCCCCCTTTTTTGACCTGCACGGGCTGCTCCCTGTGCTCCTGGTGACTGAGCAGCAAGCACGGGGTGCTGTGCTTCTGGGGAGAGGGGAGCACTGCCCCGGGGCAGCTCAGAGCATCTCCTGCTGGGAGAGGAATGATAAACCCCGGTGAGCTAGTCTGCTTTAGCCATTGTTAGCCCGCACAGGGATAGGGGGAGGCTCAGGTCCCGCTGAGTGTTTACAGCTAACTTTAGATTACAATAGTGAGGGGAGTAGAGAAGGGTTAGCCAGGGGCTTTGTTCTTTTCCTGGGAATCCTGATGCTCTAATTACTTGTGATCTCAGCCATTTTCACAGTCTGTGTTCCCCTCCGCCCCAGGCTACAATCCTTGGCTCTGTTGCTGGAAAATAGAGTGTGATTTGGGTCAGGTACCTGGGAGCAGAACGTGGCTTGGTGAGAAATGCCTCTAGAAGTGGTGTTTGTGAATCCGCAGCTCTGCTGGTGCCCGGTGTGTCTGTGTTTTTATGTCTGAGCTGCTGTGTCAAGATATGTATGTTAGTTAATGTGTGTGTTTGCTGGGGCGTGTGTAGGTCTAGTGGGTGGGTTCAGCTCTGCACACTCTGTGTGTATGTGCTGGCCCTGCGTGTAGTTCTCTCTTACTAATGGGGTGTGAGAAATATGCCTAAATGGAGATAATGTGAGATAAGGCAACTCACACTAATGAAACACCTCCCCTCCGTGCCATGGGTGCAGGCCCGGACTGGCTCTGCGTGCCAGCAGGCAGCATTCCCCAGCACCCATTCCACTGGTGCTGGATTGACCAGGCTAGGCATAAAATGTGAGGAAGCCTTTGCTTTCTGATCGGTATCTGTGTGACTGAAACACTGCAGCTGCTTAAGCAGCTAGAGCACATTGTCGAGCTGCATTCGTCAAACTTCCCATCATCCTTCCCTCAGGCTGGCACGGTGCCCTGCACGTACCAAAGAGTTTCTTCTTAAGTCTTCCAGAGAAAAAGTGTATCCCACCCTTCTTAAGAAATAACATTTTTCCATCTGAATACAGTCATTTCTTGACAAATATGAAATAAATATTCATTTTGTGAAGACTTAGCAGAAACAACCCACTCCTTATGCACGTACTCCGCAGCCCTTGGGAAAAGGAAGGAAGGAAGGAAGGAAGGAAGGAAGGAAGGAAGGAAGGAAGAAAGAAAGAAAGAAAGAAAGAAAGAAAGAAAGAAAGAAAGAAAGAAAAGANGGAAGGAAGGAAGGAAGGAAGGAAGGAAGGAAGGAAGGAAGGAAGGAAGGAAGGAAGGAAGGAAGGCTCAGATAACTGGCAACCATAATTCCTTCTCTCCCATAACTTCTGTTCCGCTCCAGAGCTCCTCATGAACCGACCCCTACTCCAACCACTCTCCTGAACTGGGTGTATCTTCCTATAGTACTTTGCTAGAAAATTCCCTTTGTAATTTCACATCTTGGTACAATTTTTTTTTCTCTGCTTATGCTGATGGGCTTTAACTGAACTTCATTAGCCAGGCTGGTTTCTTACATTGCCCTTCAAATTTAGTTTCTTACTCAGGGTGGAGAAAAACACAGTGAGATGGAGTGACTGATGTAGAAAAAACCCACACCACATATGTTTTGGCCAAACCCTCTCACTCCTGCAGCCTCCTGCTAGCTCACCCCTGAGCTCCCATCACAGCTCTGCTGCTGTCTTCACTACCCCACATGCTGCAGCATCCCAGTTCATGACTGGGACATGGGAGCAGTTTCAGTTGTAGTTCACCTGTACATTTGAGAGGAAAGAAGGCAAAAATGGAGAGAGATCATAAGAAGGGTAGTTGCTTGTGGTAAAAAAAAAGTATATAACATCCTCTGTGAGTCACATGCACATACTTAATCATTGCTGTTCTGAGATATGAACCAGCAGCTGGTTAGAATAATAGCAGATAAATAAATAGCTCAAGAAAAGGCAAATGTACAGGTATATAGCTCCTCTCTTTGCTAGAAAGCCTCGTTTCACAAGGGAACATCAATCAGGGAAAAAAGCAGGCTTGTGGCCTAGATGCTGGCCAGGAGTCTTTTTCTAGTCAGAACAAAAGAAGAGGACAAGGCCTGCAGCGTTATAGGAAATGGGACTAGGAAACCTTAGAGGACTTTCAGGGAGTTGTCACGTCTTTCACATAGCACGAGGACAGAATTACCAAGAGGATGCTGGTTTCCTCTTCAGCATGTGGGTTTCTGCAGAACTATTCATTCTTTTAATAATGTTGGTTCCTCTTTGTGAATCATTGTTTAAGCATTAAATATTGATTTCCGCTGATTTTTTTTTTTACCCCTTTTGAAAGCATCGGTGAAAGTATTAAAACTTTTAACTTCAGTTTACTTGAGATTAACCAGCCAGCTTAATGACCAAAGCTTTCAGAGAGCAGCTTCAGCCTACACTGCACCGTGGATGAGGGCAGAATTTAAAGGTGGCTTTGGTTTACTGCCATGATCTCTCCAGTGCTACGTCTGTTCTTTTTCAGTTGAGTAATTTTGCAGCTTCCTCCTCTACCTCTCTGTCTGTTCATCTTTTCTGACTATTTACAAGTTATCCTTTTTCCTCTGATATTTTGCTGCAGCCTTTTCCTTCCTTTTGTCTTCTCTTCCTCTGCCTTGCCCTTCTAATCTGGTTTAGTATTTTCTTTCTTCACCTCATTATGTCCTTTTGTTTTTGCCTTCTGTCTCTTCATTGGTTCTTTTCTCACTCGCTTAACCTCCTGTTGTTTACAGGCCAACCTACATCCCACCTATCATCTTGTTTCTCTCTTTTATCTTTCCTCCTTCTCTTCTCCCCCTCCTCCTAACCTCCTCTCAACAATAAAAGTTACTCATGGCTTGAGGGGGAAGCATCTGGCCCATGCTGGCTCTCATCCTCTCTCCTTTGTTCTGAATGCTCTTTTGTTATAAACACAACAAACAGAAAAGCACAAAATCAGCTCTCAAGGCAAACACTGCATAATAATCCTCCTTGTCCCCGCTCCTCTTATCTCTGAAGAATTTGTTCTCCAGGCAAAATAAGAAGAAACACGAGATAGGATTCTCCAAATTTGGAGGCGAAAGAGAGACTGGAAAAAGCGTCATCATATGGGGCAGCACCACTGAACTGCAACTTGGGCAAATTCAATAAAGTAGGTGTTTGGACGACAATGTGATGATCCTGTGGTTGATCAGTCTGTGTTCCCATTAGGTTGTAGAAGCATGGACAGAACCAAAAATGATAGTTTGTTTTTTTTTTTAGCTCCTAATTTTTGGCACCTCCTCCTCATTTGTGCATTGAGACAAGGCCTTGTGTATATGGAATGTCTTTGCCAGAGAACTGTACCTGCTGGACCTCCACTCCTCAAAAAGCCACAGCAAGGTGCTTCTGTGGGGTCACATGCCAGCTTCAGTCCCTGGGATAAATTAAAATAAGAGCAGCCTTGCCCATTGTTGGAGCTCTTCCTTAATGTTAGATAGGGGTTCTCTGATTACGCCAGCTTTTCTCAGAAAATGTAAGCTCCCTGGAAGTGAAATGCTGGTTGGCTTGCACTAGTTTAGACATGCAAGCATTCTCAAAGCTAAAAAGGAAAAAGCTTGTTAAGCAAAAGGCAAGCCTTTCCCAATCCCCATAGCTCCGTGGTTAGGATACCGGTGTTTAATGTGGGGCAGCCAGCATCAAGCTCTACCTGGGACCGGCTCCGCCTGGCCTTTCCCCGAGGAAAGGCCAGGACTGGCTGCCCACGGCCTCCATCCTAGCACAGTTACTGCACTTTGCAGAATATACGAGTGTTATATTCACAAAAAGACTGGATGAATAGTTTTGGTGCAGTATCAGATAGCTCTGCTAAGGAGGCGTTAAGGTACTTCCCCCAACAGCCGACCTTCAGAAGAATTAGCCGCGATGTGGGAGGTAGGTGTGTATCCTGGGACAGAAACAAAACTGGTGTTTGGGAGGAACAGGCTGTGATGCAAGCTTCAAATCAAAATATTTGAGCATCAGCACACAGGGGCAAAACTCACTGAAATGGGTATTTCCCCGCACATTCCTTAGGGAAACTGGGGTTTTAGTGATGCATTTTGAGCTTGAGAAAGAAAGTCTTTCTTATTACTGTTTACTTCTCCAGCTCTGTTAAATAAAGACGTGCTACCCATGATGTTCTGCATTATGTGTTAGAGATTTAATTTTCAGCTAAACTTTTATTGCTTCTAAATTGGACTGGTAGCTGTTTTTAATCTAATCTTGAAGTTTGGATTGCTCAGCATTTGCAACAGACTTACGTGGGTTAAGAATGAACAACGAATGAGGACATTTCAGAAGAATGCGGTCCAAAGATTGTCTCTGAAATGTGAATATGCTTAAAGCCTCCAAAAATACAGCAACTTCTCACACTAACAACTAAATGAATATTTCCAGAGCTAATGCCAGAGTCTGGGGCAGCACGATTCAACGTGGAGCTTGCTATGCTTGCAAACAAATGGAAAATAAGCTAGGAAAAATAAAAATGCCAGCCAGAACTACTCAAACAAAGTGTTAGGGAATTAGGCTGGACAGAGGTGAGGCTGACACAGCTCTTTGCTCCCGGTAGCAAGAATGACCCTGTATTCCCTGTAGGCATGTGAGTGAACCCACACATAAACGCTGCAGAGGCACACAGATGCACGGCTGCCTCACAGAGCTCCACAGGCACACGGTGCAGCTACACAGACAGCACCGGTGACCTCACAGGAGGAGTAGGATGGAGCTCCAGCAGTGGAGCTATATACTTGTAAATATGATAAGGTGGATCCTTCCAAGGAGCTGGGCCCAGGCAGTCTGATACAGACACCAGTCTCTGATGCTGGTACACACACACACAGAGCTGTGTGCATGGATGGCCAGGACACTCCTGGTCCCTCCAGGAGCCAGCCTGGCATGGCCTCACGCTTAGAGACAAGCAGACACCAGTGCTACTCACCCCTACAGAGAGCACCTCAGAGCTAAAAATAGGATTTAATAACGAGATAGGGCAAACTGTGCTAACTAAGTGCAGGACAAGACTAGACACTTTTGCTGGTCGGCCAAGAATTTTCATGCAACCGTCCCTTCTTCCCCCATATCTCTCCCTTTCCTCTCTTTGTTTCCCGCCCGTAAACATCCCATAGTAAGTCTTGTACAATCCCAAAATGCTCTTCCCGTGCATCCTGTAAGGTGTCCGTGGCACCTCCTCTTTCAGAGTTTGAAAGGTGCTCCAGCTTTGGCTTTGTGATGAATTTCACACCTGGGCTGATGGCTCTCCTGAGCTGCTGGCCCAGGCAGGGGGTCCTTAATCTGGGTGGTCACCGGGCATTGTGTTCCTGTTTTCCTCCGGGTGTATGAAAACTTTTGATGTGCTAATGGCTCTTGTGAGGGGCCGGGGGGTAGCTGGGGCAGAGGGTTAAGCTGGGGCTCTCCTTCTGCCATTGTCTCTCCGTGCTCCTCTGGGGATGTGAAGAGGTGCTTTTCTCACACAGCCGAAGAAGAGGACTGTGCAGGCATCCCGTGCCCTTCCACACGTTTTCTGCTGGCAATAATATTTTAACAACAACACACAGAATACCCATGAGGTATTTATCAAATAATACAACACATAAACACCTCATGAGGGTATTTATCACTCACCCTCATAAATGCCACAAAATAAACGGGTGTTTCTGAGAGTTAGTGAAGGAAAGCTTTGACCTGTTAATTTCCAGTTAATTTTCACGTGTGACCAGGTGACAACACCAAATAAACAGCAGAACTGAATTTAGAATGTGATTGTTCCAGTTCCCCAGAATTTGATGGCAAAAGTGGTGTCTGGTCTCAAGATATTTTTCCTAAGAATAAAAAACAGGATAAGTCAGCTTTTTTTCTCCACTGTTCTCCTCGCCCCCAGCCCTCAGCTGCTGCTGTTTACTGAAGTCAAAGTCCTTGACAGATTCTTAATTCAGTGAAGATTTTTATTGTTTGACAGCACTTTTGCTTGATTCAAAGCACAGCTCTTCATTATTCTCCTCGAAGAGTCTGGCAATTGTTTGACCTGAAAGACAGACAGTAAATGTAGAGCACAGTAGGGTTTGATTGAATTACAGACTCATCAAATGGTTTGAGTTGGAGAGGACCGGCAAAATAATTTTGCTTCAATCTCCCTGCCATGGGCAGTGACACTTTCTACTTTTTTCTCAAAGCCCCATCCGACCTGGCCTTCTGCACTTCCAGGGATGAGGCATCCGCAATTTCTCTGGGCAATCTCTTCCAGTGCCCCACCATCCTTACAATAAAGAGTTTCTTCCTATTATCTAATCTAAACTTGCCCTCTGTCATTTTGAAGCCATTCCTCCGTGTCCTGTCACTACGTGCCCTTGTAAGGAAGGGTATAAGTCTGGGACTAGATCCAGCTTCAGCTTCGCCCCCGCACATTCTAGCATCATATGAAAAATATATTTTTGGCAACCAGACAAACAAAAAATTCCCCGAAACGCAGCTACCCAGAACTGTACTTCATCCACAGCTTTGCGAGGTAGTGGGAGGACGGGCAGAGCACGGCATGCAGGCTACTGTCCGTGCTGTTTGTGTGCCTGCCTCTGCACCGTCCCTGCCCGCCTTGCTGCTTCGGCTTACAGACCGAATAATAAAGTCATTTTTTTTTACATTCAACACATAATAAATAAAGACGTGGCTTTACGTCACGCAGCCGCCGTCGGTGCCAGCCGCCCGAAGCACCGATTGCGGCATTAGCCAACGCTCCGCGCGTGGCAGCCGAGGTGTGGCGGGGCCCTGTGTGGCCCCCGCGGCGCGGGGAGCGCGGCCACCACCGCACGGCCGCCCCGCCACCCCCGCCCGNTTCGCTGGCAGTCGTGCGCCGAGAGCCTTCAACGATGGACACCAAAAAGGTATGGAGGCGAACGCGGGCTCCTTCTCGCCCTCTTTTCCCCCGCCGCCCCCCCTGCGGCCGCCGCTGAGGTCCCCGGGCGCTTTGGCGGAGGGCTGTGGGGAGGGATGCGGTCGCGGCCGGCGTGCGGCTGCGGCGGGGATGGATGGATGGATGGATGCGGTGGTGGTCCCGGCAGGGCCTCCGCTCGGCCCTTCGGCGGCTCTCTCTGAGGGGGGCGGACCGCGCAGTTTGGGAGAGGTTGTCGCAGGTCGCGAGATCGATTTTGGTTTCGTGCGCGTGGCCTGATGATGATGCACATGATGCTGTCCGCGTTGTAGGGTATTGATCACGAGGCTTGTTTCGCTGGCGGCGCCGCACTCCGCTTGTCCCAGGGTTTAGGGTGATATACTGGAGATTGACGTTAAAGATTTTTTTGGGGTAGTGGTCGTATGACTTATAAAATAATTTTTAAATTTCAAGAATGTGGCAGAGCATGTCCTTCCCCTTCGTCTCTTATGGAGAGCAGGGGATATTTGTCGGCAGCTGCGAGTGAGGTGTGCAGCAGTGAAGCGAGCTCAGGACTGCGTGTGTTTGAACGTATTAAGGGAGACAGCAAATACCCACCGGAACCTGGTGCGGGATGCCGGGGAATTACACGGGAGTAGCCAGAACTGGAGGAGGCTGGGGCTCTCATCGCCATGTTGATGGGAGATGAGTGCAGTGTGAGAGGATGAGACAGAGGAAAGGAGAGCCTCGGATGCTCAAGGTCGTTCAGAGAAGCGCAGAGAGGCCGCTCCTGCCGGGCTCAACAAGTTGTACGGCTCTGGGGTTCGAGGCACTGAAGGAGTAGAGCTGGTGAGGAGCATCTCCTGGGAAATGAATGCTGCCGACGCCTGTGGTCGGAGGGAGGGGTGGCAGTTTGAGTTCCAAGCTGGTGCACAGACCTCAGCCTTGAGCCTTTGGATAGAGTGGGTGTAGCTGTGCTATTTCTGAGCTCCCTGTTTGCCTTTTGGGAAGCGAGGTACTTGCAGCGTTAACAAATGATCCATACATTAGATCACAGCCTGGCTCACTGGAGGCGATGGGTCATGCCATGTGATGTCTTGGTGGTGGGAGGCTGGGTAGGAGATGAATAGCAGGCAACAGCCAGGAGAAGGAAGTATGAAAGAGGATAGAACAACCAACCCTGTAGCTTATTTATGTACTGTGTAAGTGAGGGGTGCCCACAAAGCAGGGACCTTGTGGTGCCTGCAGCACCCAGAAGGAAAAGGCCAGCTGTGGTCACAGCAAACCATGACAAAGCAGAGTCCTGGGGGGAAAGTGCTCTTGTATGAACCATGTAGAGAACTGGGTTTATCAGCAGCTTCATACCTGCTGGCTAGAGATGACCTGGCCTGGAGTCCCCCAAACTGCTTAGATATTATAATGCATTTCTGCAGGCATCTGAAAGAGCTTTGAAAGAGGCTGTGTCCTTGTGGTTCTGTGCCAAATTTCCTTGAGATAAAAATGAGGGGAGAGGTCACAAGCTGCCATGGAGAATGCCTGGACTGCCTAGGGTGTGTTCAGGTGTGAATGCTACCTCTGTGCTCATCTGCCCCCTGTCCACTTTGTCTCCACCACTGACCTGGGCAGGAAGACATTTACAGGATGTAGGTGGAGGAAACCATGCCTGAGAGTCCTTTCCCCAGTTTCTGTTTCTTGAGGCTGAGCTGGTCGTGTCTGCGGGCTGTGCAGGCCAGAAGCACATACGTGCTTGGCTTGAAAGATTGGTGGAGGTGGCACTGACAGAAGGTTATTGTCAAAAACATTGGGCAGTTTTGAGAGCCACTACTACTGGAGCTGAAGTAGAAAGTGAGAGACTGGAAGAGCTGTGACAGTAGGCCCCACCAAGTAGTTTACTCTGCCAGGCTTAAGTACAATAATTGGAAAGTCTTGGAAAAAGAACTGTTAATATTTTTGGAAACGCTTCCAAACCTCCTGAGACCGGGAGGAACACAATCTTTCCAAATTGTGCCAACTCAGGCACTGGCTGCCTAAGAGCCAACTCCTGAGTCACCTGCTCCCCCACACCTCCCTCACTCAGTGCTGGCTTAAGTGCCACAAGCTTTAAAAATGAATAAAATGTCAGATGCTTTTCACTGACACTTAAATTTCTCAGTCTGTGGGGCTTCTAAGGTTGGACCTTCAAGCTTTCCTTATGGCTCTGAGGGCTCAGTGGTTTTTAATTTAATAGAGATTCAGGTATACTGAAACTAAAAGGGAGTGTGCTTCATTTAAAATACCAACTATTGCCACAGCTTAAAGAAAAATAGACGGGCAACTTGGTAGCAACCCAAGCTGCCACCTCTTGAGGCACACAGCTGTGCCAGTGCCCTGGGGCAGGGTTGGGAAGCTCTAGCCTGGGAAAAACAAGCCTGTTGCTGAAGAGTGCGTGTTGTAACTGTTATGAGTGACTGCCAGTGTAGCTCATGGGCAGATCTGAGACTCAATTTATAGGAACTTGTCAGCTGGCTCAGGGAAGAGTTAGACCCTTCTTTCATGACATGCCAGAGATCAGCAAAAGCTTCTGTAAAGCAGATCAACCCAAAATAACAGCCACTAATGCAGCCAGTGTATTCATTACTAATGAGCTGAGAATAGTTGCTGAAGGTCAGGAGATAATAAAGGGGAGGCCCTGACAAGCCCTCCTACTTGTAGCCACAGAACTTTTCCTGCTGTACAGTTGCATCTCCCTTTCCAGGGAGAGGGATCCAAGGGATGCTACTGATACTTACCCTTGCTGGATAAAAGCCCATTCCCTGCCCTCAGAGCACTTGCATATGGCACCTATGAGCTGCAGTTGCTGCTTATGCTGAAGAGAAACTCAAGTTGTGTAGAAAGCCAAACTAACTAAGTAATCGTTCCCTCTCTTTCCACAGAAAATCACAGCGCCTCTTGTCTATGCTGTTTGCATTGCTGCCATTGGATCTCTCCAGTTTGGGTACAACACTGGTGTAATTAATGCACCTGAGAAGGTGAGAGGAAGAGTGAGCTGGGGAGGTGGAATGAGTGAGGGGCTGATGGGAAGACAATGGTGTAGAAAGGAGAGGGACTGTCTCCCAAGCAGCCAATAATTTGGTTTTGGTTTATGAAGTCAGTAAGGCACTTAAAATCCCCTTTCAAATACAACATTGAACAGGGAGGACAAACTTTTGGGGAGGAGAGAGAGGAAACAGAGAGGTGAATGTGCTTAATTAGGAGCACAGGAAGGGCAGGAGGGCTCCATCTGCCATATGTGGTGTGTGGAAGAATGTGAGCTCCTTCAATTTTGAGTCAGAATAAACCAACCATGGCAGAAGGAATGCAGAGAGCAGTGTACAGAAAACATTTAAGGGTTGGTAGGAATTACAGCTGCCCTAATTTAATTTTTTCAAGTTTTTTTTACTTGTTTATTCATTCCTTGTGTTAAGTATAGATTCAGTGCTTGTAAAAGGGTTGTGACTTGGACATTTGACCAAATCATCTCATGACTGTAGCCTAAGAAACAAGAGGTGAAGAAAATGAGAGATGTGGTTTCCATGTAACTTTAAGATGGTTCCTCTGTCAAGAACTGAGTCATGAATACCACATCCACCCTGTCTCCGGGAAAAGATGCTCACGACAGGATGGGGGATGGGGTCAGTCCTCCCTAGCTAATGTCCTGCTGCCATCTGCTGGGGGCAGACACTGTCCCCACCAGCCCATGCCAGAATTTACCTCACTAGCTAAGAGGATGCCTGGGAAATCAGCAACGTGGCCCTGTCACATCCCGCTGGGACAGCATTATGTAAAAAATAAACAATTTTTCAGGCTTACTTCAGTGAAGCCTTGTGCGTCTTCAACTATTTCTATACCAGAAATCCTATTCCTGCTGTCAGTGTTTTGGTTTTGCCAGAAATGTTCCCATCCACTCACTGGTCATGTTTTCATGTTCCCTTTCATTCCCAACTGTCTCCCGCCTCCTCCCAAGAACCACCAGTGACTCACATCATCTGAAATACTCAGGAGATAAGCCTGTTTTCCTTAATAAACACTGCTGTCCTGTGGGTACCCTGCCTGCCCCTCCACTCAGTGAAGCACTCTCCTTCATCATACTGCTACTTCTCAGTGAATACTCCTCCTTCTGTGCCCTCATCTCCCCCCTTGTGTAACTTGTTGCTGCCTTTTTGGGCTTCTCTCTGTTTTCATGGCAGCAGGAAGCAGAAGGAAGACAGTAGTCTCCCCTCTCCCCAGTGTAAAATGCCTCCCTCTGGATTGTAACTCTTGCTGCCTGATTCCTCTTGCAGATCATCCGGAAGTTTTTCAACAAAACCCTGTCAGAAAGGAGTGGGAAGGCTGTCTCCCAAGAACTCCTCACCTCTCTGTGGTCGCTTTCTGTGGCCATCTTCTCAGTAGGAGGCATGATTGGCTCCTTCTCAGTTAGTCTGTTTGTAAACAGATTTGGCAGGTAAGTTGGGAAGAGGGATGCAAGCTGTTGGAAAACTTCTCAGTTTACAAAGGAGCGTTGGCAGGGAGAGGGCAGAGGTGGGAAGAGATGTCTGGGGAGGAAGCAAGAATGTGTGGGCTGCAAAAAGCAGGATTGCAGGCCAAGGCAGGAGCTGAATGGGAATTATTCCATCCTCTTCCCACCCCTTAGATGGGAGATCATGGGCAGGTTTACCTTTACCCCTCTCCTGATGATTTTCCTGCTGTATTCCCAGTTTAAGCTCAGTCTTGACATCTTTACCCTGGCAGGAGGAACTCCATGCTGCTGGTGAATGTCTTGGCCTTTACTGGTGGCCTTCTCATGGCCTTCTCTAAGGCAGCAAAGGCAGTGGAGATGTTGATTATCGGCCGGTTTGTTATTGGTGCCTTCTGTGGCCTCTGCACCGGCTTTGTGCCCATGTACATCAGTGAGGTCTCGCCCACCAGCGTCCGCGGAGCCTTCGGCACCCTCAACCAGCTGGGCATTGTTGTGGGCATCCTGGTGGCTCAGGTAGGCCTGGTACAACCTGATCCTGCCCTTGGTGGGGGGAAGGAGGGCTGGGGAAGGGTGAGGAGGGCTTTACTTGCCATCAGGTGCAGTTTGTGGGTCCTGTCATACTGGGGTGGGGGTGAGGAACTGAAGTGTTTGAAGTCACTCTTATTTCTCTTCTATTCTTGGTGTAGATCTTTGGACTGGAGGCAATCATGGGCACTGAAGGACTTTGGCCAATGCTTTTGGGGTTCACGGTCCTCCCAGCAATTCTGCAGTGTATAGGTCTTCTATTCTGCCCTGAAAGCCCCCGTTTCCTGTTGATCAACAAGATGGAGGAGGAGAAAGCTGAAGCAGGTAAGAACTCATCTCAGAGGGGCAGGGCAGTGTTCTGGCTCCCAGCCTGCACTGAACTTGAGTGGGAGGCCAGGACTGATCCTGGAGCCTGTGGTAGATTAGGGTGTGACTCCCAGAGGGCATCAGGCCTGGCCTACCTTCCCATCCTTTAGGTTGCACCAGTGCCAGGTAGCATGAGAAACCTGGCATCTCAACACAGGCTCCAGGTAAGATTAAGACGTGAGGAGTGGCACCTAGCCTGGTGGGATGTTAGCAGGACCAGCTGCTGTTACTCTGCCAGCTCCTCCTGAAAGGCAGGAAATAGGCTGGAATTTAACAGGGAGCTTGGAGGGCTGGGGTCAGCTCTGGCAAGAGCTTGAACAGAATTTCAGGATCAAATATAAGCTGGGGAAATCAATCAACATGAGCAGGACCAGGGCCTGGTTTCTGTGCTGATCACAGTATCCTGACCTCTGGGTTGAAAAGAAGAGCAAAACTGCCAGCAGAGGCTTGGTCTTTCCCATGCAGCAGGTCTCTGGAGGCCTGAACACCCAACTGGAGGTGTTCAGTCTTCCTCCTGTGCCCTTCCTGCAATAGCAGAATGGGACATACACACCTCCCCAGGCCAGAAGGTGTTACTCATACCTGACATCTTTGGCTTCCTCCCTCCAGTTCTCCAGAAGCTCCGTGGTGATCGAGATGTGTCTCAAGACATCCAGGAGATGAAAGACGAAAGTGCTAAAATGTCCCAGGAAAAGAAAGCAACTGTGCCAGAGCTCTTCCGTTCTCCAAGCTACCGTCAAGCCATTATCATTGCCATCATGCTGCAGCTCTCCCAGCAGCTCTCAGGCATCAATGCTGTGAGTTACCTTCCTGTCCCATCTTCTGGGCCTCCCTTATCTCTGGCTAAACTTGCGCTTGCAACTGGTGTGGAGAGAACTTGGAAGTCCCAAAACATCTTTGTGCCTGGACTGGAGGTCATTTTGTCATGTGGCAAAGATGCTAAGATGGAAAGTGGATATTAAGGCTTTCACTTCCCCCACATATACCCTGGCGAGGCACTGCAGCCTTGCGTTAAGTGAATGAACCTTGACTGGAAGCATGCTGTTTTATACCATGGAGTGCTGCTTAGAATCTCCCTGCTGGGTGTGCAGGCCATTAGGCAGAGGATGAGGGACATGTTCTCAAACATGGAATTGTGACTGTGTCCAACTTTCTCTTCTCTTCCCAGGTATTCTATTATTCTACGGGGATTTTTGAAAGAGCTGGTATCACACAGCCTGTCTATGCCACCATTGGAGCTGGTGTGGTCAACACAGTCTTCACTGTGGTGTCGGTGAGTGGGGCAGGGCTGTGTGTCTGCCTGGGCCTGTCCCTGGCAGGTGGGACTACAAACAAGTAACCTGGTGGTGGCAAAGCACTGGGCTATGCACTGACCCATAGAGGCAAAGGCCAGAGAGCATGAAAGACATGGTGGGAGGAGAGATGGGCAGAGAGAGGTGTTGTTTTTATCTTAGATAAAAGAGAAGATGCAAAAGGAGTGCATGTGGGGAAAGAGTGATGAGAGAAAGCAGTAGCAAGAACCAGAGTGGAAGAACTTGTGCTGACGATGGAGCAGCCTGGTGACCTGCACTGAGATCACTGTGGTCTCTGAGGTTTACAGGCAGATAAGGAAGAGGTGCAGGAGATACTGAGCAAGGAAATTTGTCCTGCTTTTGCTGCCAAAGTAATGGACTTTTTTTCTTCTTCTGCCTTCTCGTTTCCAGCTGTTCCTGGTGGAGCGTGCAGGACGCCGGACCCTCCATTTGGTTGGTTTGGCTGGCATGGCTGTGTGTGCTGCTATTATGACTGTCGCTTTAGCTCTAAAGGTGAGTGATCAGTGTTACTGTCCAGGCTGACTCCAGCAGGAACCTATAAGAAAATACATCTGCTTTGCTCTGCATTGCTATCCTGTAGGCAGGTAGAGCTGGGGCTAGAGCCAAGTGTGCAGTGGAGAGAGTAATTTTATAACTCTGGGAACTGCTACAGTGTTCACAGTGCAGCTGTGACACTGTTGTGTCAAGTTGTGGCACTGAAGAGGCATTGTGCTGATCATATTTTGTTCCATTACAGGACATTGTGGACTGGATCAGGTACATC
Organism: Illadopsis cleaveri; assembly: GCA_013399915.1. Taxonomy (NCBI): domain Eukaryota; kingdom Metazoa; phylum Chordata; class Aves; order Passeriformes; family Timaliidae; genus Illadopsis; species Illadopsis cleaveri. Next base: position 99,537 of record VXBB01017068.1, read on the forward strand.
AGCATTGTTGCCACTTTTGGCTTTGTGGCTCTTTTTGAGATTGGCCCTGGCCCTATCCCGTGGTTCATTGTGGCAGAACTCTTCAGCCAGGGCCCACGACCTGCAGCCATGGCAGTGGCTGGTTGTTCCAACTGGACCTCCAATTTCTTAGTGGGAATGCTCTTCCCCTATGCAGAGGTAAGTCCTGGTTTATAAAGCACTGTGAGAGCACTGCAGCATTGGAATACGTGTCCAGAAAGGTAATAGAATCTGCGTCTTTGAAGACAGATGACTATGTGACTTTTTAATCGCCCAAACTCTCCTGGAAGTTGTTCCTGGTTTGAGAAGAGGGCTGGTGAGTCTTCCAGAGGTCTCTGAGTCAGTGTTATGATTGTTACTGGAGGCTGTTGCTCACCTTATATTGTACTGTTTTAACCGTTTGCAGCTTTCAAATATTTGGAAGAGCCATCTTAGCACATCAGGGCTTCTGCTTTAAAAGCATCAATTTTGGTCACCCTCAGGAAGATTAAAGACCTTTAGAAGCCCATAGGAATGTGACTTCAATTTTAAAAATGCTGTGATGAGAAAAAAGTCAGTAAGGGCACTGCTGGAGAAAGGTGTTGGAATTTTAACCTGTCAACAGCAAATGACCTTACATGTAATTTGAAAATAAAACATTTTTGTGTTTTTCCTCCCTGCAGAAACTATGTGGCTCCTATGTCTTCCTCATCTTCCTTGTTTTCCTGGTCATCTTCTTTGTCTTCACGTTCTTCAAAGTGCCAGAGACCAAGGGCAGGACTTTTGAAGACATCTCTAGGGGCTTTGAAGGACGAGGAGCAAACACCAACTCGTCACCCCAGAAGACTCCGATGGTGGAGCTGAACAGCAAATAAGCTGGCAAAGCAGCTGCCTAAGAGCCATGACACACCCGTTCTTTAACTCGTTCATGCTTAAAGAATCATTAAAGGAATGAGCAAAGAAAACCATGAGAACTGGGACGTTCTTCCCCTCCTCAATGTGCTGCTATATTCTTCTTTTCACCCACATGCTCACCCATTCTGCCAGGCTTGCCAGCATTAAGCAAATCTGATATGGGTGACCTGCCATTCTGGAAAGCACCTGGCACTCGCAAAAATAATCTCATCTTCCCTGCCACAAACATCAGGAGAACAGAGAAGAGCTGGCAATATTTTTACTTTCCTCATGTAAAATTGCTGTTTGGGGTTAACATACTTATGCACACAGTGACCATTATGTATTTGAACCTAATTACTATTTTTGTAGTGAGTTGAAGTGACCTGCTAAACGAGTCCCCAGCCCTTTGAGTCTACTCTGTGTGCGTGTGTAAGGTGCTACACTGGAATTTAGCAAGCTTACCAAAAGCCATCTTGCTTTTTCTTATCCAGTGTGCACTTTTTTTAGCCTCAGGAAAAAGGGGACCAAGTCACATGCATATTTTTTCCTGCTCTTTTATTTTTTGTATAGACAGACTGAAAGCATACTTTTACTTCAGTTTATTTATTTGTATGTCACTTTGTAAATATTTATTTTTTTAATGGTGTACAAAAATGTACAGGTAAAGAAATTGGAGAAGTTTAAGAGAAATAGCTATTCTAACAAAAGATGCTGTAGACTTGAGGTGCAATAAGACTGTAAAGGAGAAATGTGGTACTAAAAAGGAGATTGAGCATTCTAGGTGGTGTGTACAGCAAAGGCAATTACGCACATCACCTTGAAGTTTTTTGTGCCCTCTGGAAAGAAATTTGAAGAGTTGTGTACTTATGGAAGAGGTATGTTTCTGCACTAAAATCTCTGTTATTAGGGATTTTTGGTGGCTGTTTTAAAGAATTGTTCTCAAGTGTTGATGAGTGTGATATGGCATCTTACAATGGATGTTGTTGGATTATATTTTCAGATATGGTTTTAAGCATTCTACGAATGATTGAGGGTGGTGATTGCAAACCAGAAGGTAATTTTTCCTGCCTTCTCTTAATTTTATTTCTTTTTGGCTTCTCTGTTATAGTCTAGTATGTCATAAATTCTGAAATTTGTAGATTGTCATTTAAAGGAGTGCAAGGATAAAAATTATTTTTCAAAGCTGTATTTTCTTAGCAGTTGTTCCTATAAATATTACAGAGGCATGTAGCATGACCCTTCTGGACACAGGCATGGTCAGTTGTGGTACATGTAAGTTCATAAGGATAGAGATGCAGGACTACACACCAGAGCTACTGGAATTCGCTAGTTTAGCAGTGCGAAAAGTCTGTAGTGCTCAGTCCCCTGCTTGGTTGAAGGCCAGATGTTTCTTTGCCCCATATATCCTCTCTGGAAGGTTTGCATGATGTTGTGGTGCTCACCAGTGTGCTTTGTAGATGTGTACAGCTCTGTAATAGTGCCTCTGTTCAAAGGGATGTGGCAGGCAGTAATTGTTTATCAGTAAATGTTGGTCTCCTTGCTTGTCCTTCCGCTGGGCAATTGAGTTTGTGTCCCCCACCCTTCTGCCGAGCTAGCACAGCTCAGGTCAGGCAGGCAGAAAGTAGCACATCGGGTACACTTGCAGTCAAGGAGGGGCAGCTTTACTTCACTGCAGCATTCTGTGGCAGGCTCCGGGCCTGTGCCTGTCCAGACCTGCCCAAAATATCTAAAGGTAGCACAGAGGTAGGTCCAATTTAAACTCCTGTTCTTGTGAGATCGAGCTGCAGTTTTTGGATGTAGTCAAACTCAGGTTGACCTGCTGGAATTCATTACTGGGTATCCTAGAAGAGAGGCAGGCCCACAGATTCTGAGGTGGTAAAAGCAAGAAAGGCTTAGAAAGGTTGGAATGACAGCAAGACTTTTGTAGCAGGGATAACCCAAGCTTTCTTACCAACATAATGCTTCAGAGCAGGTTAGAGAAATTGCCATTGATGTATATCCGGCGGGTCTGTCTGACATCTTCAGTAACTAGTGATGACATTTCTACCTTTCCTAATGAGAAACAGTTGCAAAGATCAGTTAAATTTGCAGCTGTTAAATGCTTCCTGTGAATTAATTTGAAATGCCCCAGCTTTGCACAATGCAATCACATTACATCCAGTTTTCCCTAGCTTTTTATTAGGCTTACATGCCAGATATTTATTCTCGGAGTCATTATATATGACTTCTTTCCCAATTTTGATATTTTGGCTCACTTACATAGATTTCTGTGCCCTTCCTTTGAAACCCCCACACATCCAGACATGATATTTCTATATGGGTATCTGTATGTTAGGAAATTCCCCCCACAGCTGTGCATAAGAGCATTCCATACTTTGCATCAGATGTGTGGCTTGGACCGAAATGTGTAGGCCTTTCTCACATGGTATCTTTGTTATTTTCTTTTTCTGTAACGACATTGTGAATATTTTGGATGGATTTTATATGCTTATTAATGTGGTTGTTTCCTGGTTTTGAAATAAAAAATACAAAATAAATATCTGATTTGGATTTTACCTTTATCCAGTAGGTCTTGTCTTATTCTTTTATCACAGCCTGGGACTGCATCCTGAAATGTCACCACCATCTACCCTGCAACCTTTTTGGGTAGCTAAGCACTCTGCATTTGCTGTATTATCCTACTGGAAGTGATAATGTCTCTCAACCTCTATGCAAATCACCCTTAATCCCCTTACTATTATTTCTTAGCAATTTTTAAACTAAACAGATGTGCTTCTCTGGTTCTTGTTTGCCCAATTCCTTTTTGTTTGTGTGCAAATGCTTTCCCAGTGTAACAGGAAGGGAGAGAAGTGGCTGGAGGTTATGAATCCTGCCCAGAGCTAAAGAACCTGAGACTTCTGCCCCTGCTCTGTTACCTCTGCACTCTTCACCTTCTCTGCCAGGAGGGATAAGGACCACTTTCCCCTGTAGCTGATGTTTACTCTCTCTGGAATGTGACCTTCATGTTGTCCTGTGAGATTGTGCCTATGCACATTCAGTAGTGGATATCGGAAAGGAGCAGGGGGGATGATGAAAGAACCCCACTGCCCCAGGAGCTGGTCCCATTGCTCAGGGACTGCAGCATTCTTTGAACCACTCTCAGGTCTCTGGACTGCTCTCAAAAAATATGTGAATGAAATCTCCTTCAGTGGAAGAGGATGGAATGAAGTGAAAGGAAGGAAAACACGGCAGACCCCAGAGTACCTTAGAGCAGGAATATGGCTGATATAACTCCAGTGCCAGTAGCCTGCTCAAGGAAAGGGTAGAGAACAGTATAAAGTCTGAAAAAGCTCAGCAGAGCAGGGATCCCATGAAGACTTTCTGAAAGCTGCTCTTCCAGGCTGCTGCTTGTTCCTAGGTCGCACCCGTGTTTTGCTAAGCTTGGTATGCAACCAGCCTTGGAGCTGGGAAGTGCCCTAGGCTAATCTGCCTAGGATTGTTTTTCAATTCTAGCTCAACTATAAAAATAAAGCCCAGCCATCCAAACTCATAAGCATATCCAGCTCAAACCTAACCCTTTAACATTTCAGTTTTCTTTGTCAAAAGTGGAAGCAGAGAACAAAATCACTTGGGGTATGGCATATGATTCACTGAGCCCTAAATAACCTGTGGTGTAGTTTTCATGATTAGCTTTGGGTTAGGGAACAAGGCTTTGGTTTAGATCTGGTTAATTCTGAAAATTGTAAGGAAGCTTCAAAAGGAAAACCTCTTGGCAATTATCTGGTTTGAATTGAGTGGCTGCAATTAAATGGTTTGAGGATGGGTTGTTTCCAGCTGAAAGTGTTCATCACATCCAAGTGATCATGTAGGCAGTTCTTGTGGCCACCACGACACCCCACAGAAATTACTCACTGGAGAGTTTTTGGAGTGAAACTGCTGCTGAGTGGACAGGAGAAGAACCCCAAGGGTCCCAAGTGACATCAGCCACGTCAAGGTTTCAGTGCTGTTTTACAGGCTGGAGCACGATAGAATGTCACTGCCAACATTTGTCGCTTTCTGCTTGTGTTATTTCTGATGAATGTTCTTTGCATACCCGCCAAGAACAGCAGTTGATTTCTGTGAGAAGGAATGTGGGAAAGAAACCCTCCAGCAAACAACATTTTATTGGAGGTAGATTTCCCTGCTGCATGTCCAGTGCAAAAATCTTTTTATTTGATTTTGTGTTCTGAAAAAAGGACACATTCTGGACAACTCAGTAGCTGGGGAGATACGGGGCAGCTTCTCCCTTGGGAAGGTACCTGGGTGAGAGCACAGGCAGGAGACTGCAGTCTTACCTCCAAGCAAAGTCACTAATCCCTTCTTTGAGGGTTACTCCAAGAAGGAACATTTGCTAGTTTGGTGGGGGACTGTGCTATCACTGCTTTCATTTGAGAGGAAAGGAGGTGTGGACACACTGCCAATGTCATTGTGATGGGCCACAATGGAGCAGCAGGAGCTGACTCACCTCAACATTTTCTCCCACTGTACACATGTTGAGAAAGGTCCTGCCAGCAGCTAAATCAAATGCACATTTTATTGCACAGAAAATTTATATCTCTCTGGCTTTTTTTTTTTTTTCAGTCTTCCTGCAGATCAGACCAAGAACACAATTCTAACATTTTCTTCACTTTTAGAAGCACTCTTTGAAGACATGTGAGATACTTGCTGGAAAACCTGGGGTCTGGTCTGTCACTTAGCCTGGCCCTGTCTTTACAATGTGAGTTACCAGACAAGAGACAGTTGTCTTCACAATACGCTGCTGGGAAAAGGCAGCACTCAGACTGTCTTCAACAAGGAAAGAAAATTGTTTTGTCTCCTAAAATATATATTGCTATGACAATTTAATCTGTGTTACTTGAAAGTATCCCATTTCTGGTGGAGGCAGGCTGTAACTTTTAAAACAATTCGCTTGCTCTGATAAATCTTGTTTCTATGCTACACCTCACTAAATTACAGAGTGTTTACAAGAACTGTCTCTTCTTTTTCCATGAGCTTCAGCAGGCCTGATAGACACATGACTGACCTGCTAAGTCTGTTTTCTGCTTATATTGCACAACCATTTTCTGTTTAGCAAGAGGTCACATGGATTTGTGTAAGTCGGTCATACTGGAGCACCAGTCACTGTGACATGCATCGCGGGACCACTGCAGATCCTGTTCTGAACCAGCAAGTGGTCATCCGTGTATTGATCAACCTGATCAAACAGCATGCTGTTTTTCCATCTCTGGTCTCTGTTTGATCCTGTTTTTTAGTCTTCCCCATCATGAACAAATTTGCCTTCCATTAACAAAATTGATTCTCCATCACAAACAAACTCAGATGTTTATTGCTTCCGTTATATTCCTGTCACCAAGTGCCATTGTCACTCAGACTGCATATTATTTTGTTACATTAAATTCTTTGGGGTCTGGGCTAGCTTTATCTTCCCTTTGCTCTCCTTATTTCTTGCAAAATGCTGTCTCTGGTATGGATCAAAGCTCACAGTGATGGTCTCAACCTAATAACTCTCCTTGAGTTCAGTATATGACCTAAAGAGTCCTCAAAGTTTAGAGGAAAGACACCAGAATAATTTTCCACGGAGGAAGGCATAAGGATGCAGAACCAGAAGAGGATGAAATCTAGGAGCATTGGTGAATGTGTGGAGGGACATGGATGCGGCAGTGTAGCAGGAGAATGAGGAATGAGAAAAAAAATACCCAAGATCTGGAAGGAAGATAAGACATTAATAAGTGTGAAAAGGTGGAACAGGACCTAAAAGAGAGGAATATGAACTTTAAAAGAAGCAGGTGAGAGATTCAGGAAGTGAAAGACTGAAGACAACCAAAGTGATGGACCCTTGACCTGCACACAAAATAAAATGAAACCCAATAGGACTCCGGTAGCTTATGAATCACAGGCAAGAGGTCATCAGTTCTTCAGGGAAAGAGAAATAGAGGTGTCCACCACATGTGCACAAGTAGCATGGGTTCGTCAGAGGCACAGTATTTCTTGCAGTACAACCTCACCTCTTGGTCCACAAAGATTGGGTTCTGCTTCCTTGAAAGATGGCAATAAATGCCTCTTGAGAGCCACAGGCAGGTAAAACTGATGGGCATGCCGGATACAGCTGGCTCAGCTGGACTGAAGGTCTCACAGAGGCAAATCCCAAGCAGCCTGGCCATAAGCACAAAGCAGAGGTATCTTCCTGCCTGTGTTAGGTAGTGCAAGACAAGATCCAAACAGAACCGGCCAAGGCCAATGTCAGCAAAGCCCAGTGTGGGCAGACACCGCCACTGCTGTGAAACCTGCATGGGCTTGTCATCTCAGAAAAAACTTATCCATGCAGAAATGCTGAGAAGAATACTTTTCAACTTCCTTATTTCATGCTAGAGACAAAATTTTTGTGGAGTGATGGAGCAGCATCATACCACCTCTATGCTCTGCCTTTTCTCATTCCGATGCAAGAGTGACATTCACATTGGTCATTTATAGTTCATAGGTAATGCTGTGTGTTATAATACTCTGGGCCTACACAAACACACAAAAAAGTTAAAAGCGTTCTGTTAGTGTAAGATTTTGGTGTTTCCAAACACAAACAACAACAACAACAACAACAAGAACAACAAAGGAGGGGGGGAAAAGAGTGGAAATGAAGGGAGAGAAACATTTTTCCTTGTGACTGGAAAGTCAGCTTCCTGACTGGCTATGTGTGTGAGAACAGGGCAGCCAAAACAACAAACACCAGGGCTGACTAGAAATAAAGGTTTAGTAAAGATTTATTGCACAATGTTGGCTCTTGAAAAGATAGTTTTGGGGTTTTTTACTGGGCTGGGACTTAATTTTTATTAACAGGTTCTGTTCTGCTGAAGACAGGTTCAAAACAAATTAGTGACACTTTAAAAATAGAGACTGAGGAAATATAAAACTTATGAGAATATTTAAGGGAGTGAATTCTGCAGAGAGGGTTGACAGGGAGGGAAGGATGGGACTCATGTGTGGAAATGCTGACAGCTCTTAGGAGTCAGAACCAACCACTGCAACTTGAACTGGTCAGGCTGGACACACCTCAGTTCCCTGGCAGGCCTCTCTGGACTGGAGGGGAGGCCAAAAGGGACACAGGAATGGTCCCAAATGCACTCCCTTGGCACCAGATACGCAGTCACCGAGTGCATTTGCTTGTGCAGGGCCCCGACGTGAGGGAGACTGTAGAGGCCTTGCGTGACTCATCATCTCCTTATTTTCCCTGACTTGGAAGGGCAAGGTGAGGAAAGAGTGGCACAAAGGAAAGGGTTGATCTCTCCCTGATACTAATGCAAAGGACTGCAGGACTGGAAGGTCTGGTGCCAGGTGACTGGAAGATCTGGATGGATCCAAAGGGGTTATACTGCTCCTGGCCTCTCTGAACCAGCTGCTCCTGGGAAGGTTTCTGGAGCAAAGCCATGAAAATGGTGTTTGAAGTCGCTTCTCACAGCACTGCAAACCCCAGCTGAGATTCATATTAGAGTCCAGGTCTTTCTTATGAAATAAAAACTTATCTGATATGTGGTTTGTGGGTGCGAACACTTCGGTTGCATAGATACTGCTGCTTGCTCAAGGTAGTAGGGTGTTAAAAGTGCAGTTGGGACAGAGGATATTTCTGTGATTAAGCCAGACTTCCTATCACTCCCATTTTTTAAAGCAACATCATCTGAAATGATGTCCCCCATGTCTGCCCCCTTGATTCACATTGAAACCTTGATGGACAGATATGAAACCCTCAAAACAGTTTTTATTGCCTTTCTTACAGAACTCTGGAGTCTGAGTGGTGATGAAGGACTGAAGATGAGTGCTTAGCAGCTAGGCCTGTGCTTATTGTGAAGAGAAGTTGTGTCTCTGTAAGGGAAGCTTTTGAGGGGCAGGAGGTGGGTTTTTATGAGTGAATTGTGAGGAGGTGTTGACACTAGAGAAGAGTTTCTCATGACCCTACATCTCCTTCTCTCTATTTGCCTATTAAAATCAAGTGTTTCCCCCAAAATAGTCCTGCTACCTGAGGTTTCCCATTCTAACTTGATCACCCTAGAACTGGAAGCACAAGCTTCCTCCTTTCCATCTTTCTTGTCTGTGCCTGTAATGCCAGCTCCTCATTCCCAGTGGACTGGGACAGAAATCTGAATGTGGCATTTCTTTGCAGAAGGAAACAACAATGCCTTGTTCTCTGAAGCACCCTGCCACATGTGGCAGAAAATGGATGAGAAGCTACTGTGTGGTCTCATCTCCAGCCACTCCAGGTCCATATTAACCTGCAGATATTGGCATGTTGCTCCTTGCCATTCTACCTCACGGTATCTGACCCAGCTCTCCCAGAATCGCTCTAGCCATTTCCATGCCCCAGTGCACAGAAAAATGCTAGGCCACCTGTATGGCCTGCTCTCTTAGCTCTTGCCCTCAGCACTGAAGCATCCTGTTGGCTGTCCCAGCATGGCCAGAGCAGTGGCTGTGTGGGCCCAGCAGCTTCTGCCTAGAGAGATGCACTGTTGGATAGTTTGTAAGGAATAGTTTATAACCATTATGCACAAGCTGAAACTAGTGTGAAGACTTTCTTCCTCACTCTGTCTCCCTGGTTATGAATTTTTCCATTGACGAATTTTTCCATTGAATTTTTCCATATCCTCCAGCCTCTTGAAGGTGCCAAATATTGCTTGGACAAATGCATCTCTGCAAATTACATGCTCAAGTAAAGCAACATTCAGTGGATGTAGAACATCAGCAGAACATCAGAAGTGGGTGGTGGTAATAGATGGGGGATGCTTCTTTTGTTTCCAGATATTGCTCATGAAAAGGTTAGGAGAAATTTGCTAAAATTTGGTCAATTAATTATGACTTTGTATAGTCTGTCAAGCTTTTTCTGTCTCCAGAGCAACGTTCAGTGCTACAGAATATTCTGTTGGATAACCAGTTTGTGTAGGTGCAACACTTTCTGATGTGTTCTACTCTGTGTCAGGGTGTGAAGAGTGTGATAGGTCGCTCAGGGCAGTCTTTGGGCAGTGTCACAGGACACCAGCCTTTAGTTTAAAGGAGCTGCTGATGGCATCATTCACAATCACTGGGATATTTTGCATCTTCCCAGTTCCCAGTATACTGAGCAGTGGTTTGCTGCCATACCTCCCCCTCCTTCCAAAGGAATATGCTGTGCCTGCAGTGTAACTCCTGTCAAAGTGCATCACATCAGCCACTCTCCCCTAATCCATACAGCCAGTCCTTTCATTTCAAAAGGCAGTCAGTTTGCCCTTGGTAAACCAGCATCACCCTTTCCTGACTACATTCTTGTCCTTGGTGCAGGTGACACTGGGTGCCAAGAGGACACAGCACCAAGGTGAGGATGGCTGGTCTGGGGTTCACCGACTCATCCTGGTTGGTCTGCATAGCTGAGTGCAACATTAGCATTTTTCCAGCTGCCAGGGACAAATGAAAGATTCTGGTCTCATAATCACATCAGGCAATTCTTTGAGCAGCTTCAGAAATGTCCTAGCACCCTTGAAGTGTATTCTATTCAATCTCATGCACAGTAATATATTCAACCTCCCTAAATAGTATCAAGCCTGCTGCTGCTTACTGTTCCTCAGTTTTACAAACCATTATGATGTGTTTGGAAATCTGGGAGCAGGCTTTGTTTCTACAGACTAGAGCAAGGAAGGCTTCAGGTACTTCAGCCCCATCAAGGCTGAGACATTCATCACTACTTCATCTCCCCATTCCTCTCTTTCCTATATTTTTTCTATATTCATGTATTTATTCTATTTTTTCCTCTATTTTTTCTATGTTTCTGTATTTTCCCTGGACTGGTTACTGGGATAGTTGCACAATCTCTTTGTCACCCATCCTATTCCATGCAATTTTCTCCTCTAGCTGGGTTCTAAGGCCTTTCTGATTTTGTCCTTCTGTACCCAAGCAATGCTTCCATCCTCCTTTTCCATAGCCTATCTTTTTTTCCAGCTCTTTCACACATGCTTTTTACACTTAAATTCATTGTGAAGCCCCTTCCTTAGTTAGGATGAGTTTCATTCAAAATTACCAGACTTGCTGCACACCAAGAAAAAAAAAAATTGTTTGAAGTGTGCACAGTGTTGGCCAGGGCAAACAGTTGTGCTGTGCCACTGTCTTTTTACAATGCTCTGATGCTGCAAATCAGTGGAAGAGTGACTGATGGCACAAGTGGAACTCTGGATTTCTGTCATGCAGATAGTTGCCCACCTTCCTGCTCTGGTGTTACATGAATTTGGACACAAGGGAGGCTGTCCATGTGGAAGGCCATTGATTCCCAAAGCCCAGTGAGCACTTCCTGCCATCTCAGAGCAGTCAGCATGGCACTGGTGGAGCAGGGCAAGGTTGATTTAATATCGAAGATGATGTTTAGGGAACTGAGTAAGAAGAAGCCAAGGAAGGATGGGATGGATTGAAGCACTGGAAGGTGAACACAGCAGAAGACATGACAGTGAGTGACTCTGGAATAGAGACCTAGAGCTGTGAGGAAATGGTCCCTGTAGTGAGGTAGCCAGAAGGATTATCGCATACCCAGAGCATTGGGTCACTTGCTGGCAGTGTGTCCAGCTCTTAAAGCAGGAGACAGGAGGGAGCTGTGTGTGATAAGGAGAAGTATGCAGTGAAGAGTGGTCACATCTCTGAAGGCAAAGGTGGTTGAAAAGACATTTCATAGAAGAGTCCTTGAAAGTGGTGTGGCTATGAGTGAAGCTGTTTGAAGTGCGGTGGAGTGGCCATCAGGTAGTATTAGCTAAATATTTAGGTGTCTTGGTGTGAGAGACCACTTTTTAGCCATGGCATCAAGACTGCAAGGTGGGATGGGAACAGGCAGCCATGAGGCAGAGGAGGTAAATAAACTCTAGCCTATATCCACCAAGAATGTGCAGCTCAGCACTTGCTGTCACCCAGCAGCCTTTGTCCTTTTGTCACCATGCTCCCTCCAAAGCATTTCTTTCATGTCCATCCAAGAGTATTCTGTGGGTACAGAAATGGCTGCCAAGCACACTGAGGTGGTGGGAATGAACAAAAACTGCTGACAGTTTTGGAATAAATGGCATGCTGAAGGCTAATCTTGTTTCAGCAGCCAGAAACAGGACTTGGTGTGCTCTGGGCCTCTCTGTCCTGTGGATAAAGCAGAGCTTGATAGCCATTGATGAGAAGGCCGGGAAAACACCAGTGCACTTGCAAAAAATTTGGATATGCAAGATAAAAGCAGACAGTAATACTACAAGACACAGCACATGCTTGGATCATCTACTCACTTTTTCTGACAGATCGGAGCTGAGAGGTAGGGAAAGACAGGAAAGGGAGGGGGGTGGCAAGATAAGGAGAGGAAGGTGGCTGGGCATTTTGGGCACAGCAAGAAGTTGTGCCAGTGTGCAGTGTCTCCTCTGGGCTTTTGACCTGAGCAATCTGGTTGGAAGAAGGGACAATCAGGGTGAAAACTGAGCAAACAGAACAGGGTAGATGACTTAGGTTTTATCATGGGGTGGTGCTGGGCAGGCGGGGTTCGAACAGGAACTGCTGGCCGGGCTGTGTTTGCACACGAAGCGCCGGCTCCAGGCACCAAAGCTGGCAGTGCCACCTCCTGGGCAGAGCAGGGGCTTGGAGCAGCTCGCATCTCACTCTCCTGCTGACCGGCTGGGTGATCTTGGGCAAAACGCTGCCCTTCCTTGCACCTGGACGTTTTCATTAGCAAAGGCATGGCCTCAGGGAAGTCGGTGAGCAAAGTTCATGCCCATCTGAGTGAGATTCTCACACTGCCAAATACAAGAGCAGAGCTACACTCGGGTTGACAGTCACTGCTGGAGGAGAGCAGGAAGGACAAATGTTGCCTCAATATGTCTTACCGAGTTTCTACACCCACGTGTGACATATTTATTAACTGAGGGGTTTTTTTTTAGTAGGGACCTGTCCTGCTGCTATCTCCAGCTGCATCACAGCAGTGTTTGAGCCATGTAGTTGCATCATATTGGCACAGAGATTGCTTGATTTGGTAAATTCAGCACTGTCAAGTTGTAACAACCACCACACTGAGGGAGCAGGGTGTGGTGAGAGATGATGGATGGCCTTTGAAAATTTCGATTAAGCACACCATAGGTATATTTTCTCTGCGTTATGAAACCAACACCTTTAAGTCTGTATCTTAGATCCATGTAGACTAGATTGCAACTGCCCCACAGGATGTGAGCAATCAACGTCTTCAGAAAGTTACTCACATCCTGCAAAACAGAAAATAGGATGCACAATTGTCTGCAGAATGAGATTTTTCACATGAACTCAAACTGAAACATGACCAAAACACTCATTTTACACAGAGTATCAGCTATTGGAATTTATTGTCAGCTGCCATTCAGGGCAACCTGCATAAAGGGCTCAGTGGAAACAGATAAAATGCACAGGACCTTTTAAGCGCCACAGGCAGGTAAAACTGATGGGCATGCCGGATACAGCTGGCTCAGCTGGACTGAAGGTCTCACAGAGGCAAATCCCAAGCAGCCTGGCCATAAGCACAAAGCAGAGGTATCTTCCTGCCTGTGTTAGGTAGTGCAAGACAAGATCCAAACAGAACCGGCCAAGGCCAATGTCAGCAAAGCCCAGTGTGGGCAGACACCGCCACTGCTGTGAAACCTGCATGGGCTTGTCATCTCAGAAACACTTATCCCTGCAGAAATGTTGAGAGAAATACTTGCCAGTATATTTCCTTGTTGTGTGAAAGAGACAAAACTTTTGTGGAGCAGCCTCTCACCACTTTTGTGCTCCTCCTTTTCCTCATTCTGACATTCAAGGGTGACATTCACACTGATCATATGTAGTTCATAGGTAATGGTGTGTGTTGTAATGCCTTGGGCACACACAAAAAAAGTTACAAGTGTCATATTAGTGTAAGGTTTTGGTGTTTCCAAACACATCGTTTAGAGCCACCTTTTTCTCTGAGCAAGTCTGAGTTCTTCTTCCAAATGCAACTGGGAAAAAAAAAAAAAAGAAAAGAAATAAAAAAATAAAAATGGGAAAAAAAGTAGAAGTAAGGGAAGAGAAACATTTTTCCTTGTGACTGGAAAGTCCACTTCCTGACTGACTGTGTATATGAGGACAGACTAGCCAAAGCACAAACACCAGGGATGACTAGAAATTCAGCTTTAGCAAAGATTTACTGCACAGTGTTGGCTCTTGAAAAGATAGTTTCAGTTTTTTTCCTTGACTGGAACTTACCCTTTTTATTAACTAAACTGAGCTGAGAGAGCATGCTTTGTCCTGCTGAAGGCAGGGTCAGGACACATTAGTGACACTTTAAAAATAGAGACCATGGACATGTAAAGCTCCTGGGAAGCTGTGATGCATGCTGGATGTGCAGGGTACTGGGTGCCTTTGCTTGTTAAGTGCCCTGACATGAAGGACACTGCAGAGGCATAACACAGACTGTGGTTCCTCATCTCCTTATCATGCCTGACATGAAAGGGAAAGAAGGTGAAAGAGGGGCACAAGGGAAAGGGGTTGTAGTCTCCCTGGCACAGTGCAAAGGACTGCAGGACTGGAAGTGCTGGGCAGCTGCAGTGCCAGCTGACTGGAAGGTCTGGGAGCCAACGCAATTGTACTGCTCCTGCTCCCAGTCTCCCTGAACCTGGTGCTTCCAGGAAGGTTTTGGAGCAGAGCCATGCTGAGCACACTGTGATGTGTGAGCTGTGGGTATGAGCACTCTGGTTGCACACACACTGCTTGATTCCTGCCAGTAGTGTAATGAAAAGGTACAGAGCCACACACTCAGCCTCATCTAGGGAGGCCTTCTAACAGCCTTGATCACAGCTTGCAGATCTGCAAACTCCTTTCTTCTGCAGGGAAACTAAAGGCAAAACCTGAACTACTCTAATCATACAGCTATGCACACAAGCCCAGCTTTTAAACAGACAGAGACAAGATTTTCTCCCAGATCTCCTGAAAGACCAAGTCCCTGCACAAAACTCTCAGTGTTCTCTGTGGCAAAGGGCACAAAATTCCTGCTGAGCCTGTGGTTTGCCTCTGATGCACTTGGTGCCTTGCAGGAAGAGCGCAAAAGCAACGCCAAGGTCTCTTCCAGCAGCAGCCTGAGACTGCATGTTTGCACAAGGAAGCCTGTATTACTAGAGTTGAAAAGACGGAATGCTTCTTGCCAACACTGTCTTTGGGTGATCTGTCTACATCAGTGGCCCTGCTGCCACAAGAATGGGGCCAAAACGCCACAGAGATGGGTAAACTGAAAGTATGGATGAAGACGGGCTCACATTACCCAGCCATCTCTGGGTCCTCTCCTGTACCTCAACAATTTTCTTGTGCCCCTGAACACACTTGGTCCTTCCTTCTACTATGTGGTACTTTCCCAAAAGAATACCATAATTTTATTTAAAAAAAAAATCTTTCCTGCTTTTTTTCATGCTGAGATTTTCACAGGCCACCAACCCCCCATGCTGTCTTCCCGATGAGTTTAACATTACAACCCCACAAGCTGATTACCTTTGGGCCATGAATTTCTTCCTTGCTCCTGAGGTGCCTCATTCCTGCTACAGCACAATGCCCTGGGGGAAACACAAGCTATGGAGTGCAGCCTCACTGGAGTGTGCTGACTCTGTGCTACCCTGGTTATGTGGCAACACGCTGGCAGCATGTGTTTCCCAGGTGCCTCCTAGTTGCAAAGAGGCCATGTATGCATATATATATATATGTGTGTGTGTATATATATATGTGTGTGTGTGTGTGTATGTGTGTATATATATGGCTGACATTCACTCCCACACCCACAATTCTTGCAAAGCTCAGATTCATCTGCAGTGTAATTCAGTAAACATCTTTAAGGGCAGCTGACAACCATAGGGGTAAATCGTGACCTGCCAAAGCACAGGGCAGTCTGAAATATGAGTGCCATGCCACCACCCACAAAACATGCAATTCCTTCCCTCCCACGCAAATCCCCAAACACCAAACCGCAGCCCAAGCCAGACTACAGCTCATCAGCAGTAATTCTGTGGCTCCTGGCATGCACCTGAGCTACAGGCTTCAGAGACAAATTATCATTATGCAGAGTCAATGGTCCTGTTTTCCCTGCAGAGCTAATTCAGCTTCATGAGGAAAGCAGACTCACTGACAACATCGTTTATTAAGATCCAGCAATGATGTGACTGATGTCCCAGGAAAGCCTGCTGAAGGATCAGCTGACATAACCAACACTGATGAGGCAAAACTAGCTTGGCATTCCAGCTCATCTCTGTACAGGTGAGATGACTGTGAATAGCTGGTGGAGCTGAAGTGACACACAACCTCATCTACTTTCATCAGTTCCCAGAATTGTGCCTTCCAGTTCAGCCCTTTCCACCTGTCCTCACCTGCTTTGTAGGAGGTAGAGCAATTTGAGTGGAACAGGCAGTGGGAATGCCTTCAGACAAGACAGATCTCCCCCTGCATGTAAACAGAGATTAGATCCACAGATTACTGAGAAGCAGAGAGGCTGAGATGCTGCAATTCTGGTTTGATACTTGCTTGGTAGAGAGAAGCTGGTTTATAACACTCCTGTGCCTGCTGCTCTTCCCTGGGGCTTCTCTTTCCTCCTCACTCCCACAATTTTCAGGGCATACAAAACAGAATGTGACCTTTTTTGTGTAAACTCACCATAACTGTGGGGCAGTATTAGTAGTACCCTTTAGCTTTCGGCACAGGTTTTCTGCAATGACAAGGTGTATCTGCTTAGCCAAGGAATGGCCAGTGCTGCACAATTACAGGCCCTTTCCTGAGCCCACATGCCCATTCAGGAAAATAAGATTATAAGGATTTTTGTCAAGTGCTTGAATGTCTGCCAAATAATATTGCTGCTGCTTGATTTTGGTATACTTCAGCTGGTAAAAGTGTATTTCTTTTGCCTACCTTTTTTTTTTTTTTAAGTTTCCTCTCATGCTGTGCTTTCTAGACATCTCCCTTTGAATACTTAACCTATGGGATCCTTTCTCCTCAGGTGCATGACCAGCCCCCATCTTTTCTTCTTCCTCCCTGCCCAAGCAAGATAGGTTCCCTTTGCATCACTTCTTTGTTCTCTGTGGTATTTGCAACACCCTCCCAGCCTTGTATCACCTGTGAATTCCATTCCTCCTGGTTGTGTTTTCCCTGCCTTTTCAGCACCTAGAATGACGAAGGCTTTTGTGCTGCCTTGCTGCAATTGAACCTGATACTTGAAAGGAGGAGAAAAGGTTGGAATAAACTGCTCTGATGATTCATCCCCGGGGCTGAAAGATTTGCTCCTTTGATATCAGTCCCTTGATCAGAGCTCTGCTATGTTATCTCTGTCTGGGGAGACTTAATTCCTGGCACATTTGGGCTAGTGGAATCCCAGATACCAGAGCCAGTGACTGGAAAAGGAGAACACTGCATTCTTCTTCCAGCCTTAGATATGTCAAAGAGTCTTCAAAGTTTGATATTCCAGGGCCTATAACCCCCTTAAGGCAGCCTTTGTCTGCATTTAATGCAATTGAGAAAGTTCTAACTTTTTTCCCCCCTGCCAAAATGCATCACCTGCTCCCTCTGTAACTTACACCATTGCAGAGGTGTCCCAACAGTTTCTTTATGCCTTGTTCTGTGAGCAGCTTTCCCTACCAGCTCACGCTCTCTTTGTCTGCCACATCCTCCTCACAAGTTATTGAAGACCCTTTCACCATTCCCTTATGAGACTGTGCACTGATCCACAGGTTGTGGAGCAAGATGAGTGAAAACCATGGAAGGAACATGGAAAACATGTCTTGAGTCTAGTCCAATTCAAATGTCTTAATCAAAACCTAATATCAAAGTGCTGAATGAGTGGGATGTACTCCCAGATATTGACAACTGAACTGGCAGAGGAGCCATAGGGACTTGCAGTTTTCTAAATTAGACTGAAGTGGGAATTCTTTGGAAAATTTGCCTAGGAGCAAGTTTGGGGAATTTCACACAAGGACCCCATCTCTGTAGGACCAGATGAGTTTTCCAGTGGTGGGGAGTGTTTTCTCCATATGCACATTTAGATTAAAATGCTATGCTAGACACAAAACTGTTAAACATGATTTGAGATTTCAAGACTTCAGATCGCTTAGTGCTGTAGCAATAACCACCATAAAAATCCTCATAGATTTTGTTAAAGAGAAGAGGAAACAGTTCAAGTACTAAAAAAAGAAGTAAGCATTACAAAACCTCTCCCCTCCTTTCTGGGAGAAAATGTACTACAGTTGACATTAACAGCAGTTAAGATCCATTATTGCAGGAGACTTAGACATGGTGGATGTGGAATATAGCCTTGCTGTAATTTTATATGCAAACTTATTCTTCAAAGTGAAAACTCACATTGAATAGGGAGAAAACTCCACCTTCCATTTCTGATGCTGGACTCTCACATCTCTTTCAGTTCATGGCACATGGCTGGCATGGACAGACACTTTGAGAATTGGGAAACACACAGCAGCATCAGGCAGGATGAGAATTAGTTGTATTTGCCATAACTTGTAGCCATACAGCCAGAGAAATTGCATTGGCTAGTAACCACAGGTGCCTTTTAAACCTGAAGGCAAGAGACAGAAGCTAGACGGGGCTTTGTGAAGGGTGTGTGAGAGCAGAGGAGTCTACTACATTCCAAGAGATGTTGGAACGAGATTAAAAGTGGTGGATGTGTTAATATTGTCCAGGCTTTCTCTTCTGCCTACATTGATCACACCTTTTTTTTTGCAAAATAAGAAGTAAAATCCTACAAGTGAGACCCAGGAGACTGTGGGAGTGCTGACAACACTGACAGATAATTTTTTCCAGTTTTGTCTTCCTCTTGGCGTAAGTGTCAAATTATACTTCTCTTTGAGGGCCTGACTGTGTGAAGGACTCCAGGAAGGATGTATGAGCAGAAAAATCCATCTCACAGTAATGATCAACCGCTTGTCCTAAACTGCTTTGTTGGAAACTAAGCCCATTTATTTCGTGACCCTTAAAATTTATTTCATTACATAAAGAAAAGAAAAAAGAAAAAAAGAAAAAAGAGGAGAGGAGGGGAGAGGAGAGGAGAGAGGAAGAGGTTTTAAATGTATATGTATACATATATGTGTGGGTGTGGCACAGATTTTAATTTTTACCTTTCACTGATTTTAATGAAAAAATTTGCCCAGTAAAATAAGTTGGGCTTTTATTACTCTGGGTAATTTAAGAGAAGGGGCCCTCTGTTCCCTTCCTTCATGAAACAAAACCACTTAACATGTGAAGTTGTGTCCTAAATGACATTTACAGAAGGAAAAATTGAAGGCAGCTGGAAAATACTTACGAATGTTATTTAAGGTTTGCAGGCTTTCTATACCCTCCCTCCGGTCTTTTCAGGTAGGTGTTACCATAGATCCCCTTACAACTTTCTGCCCTGAGGGGTCTTAACTTACTTTTTTGGTGGCTCTGGATGGCTGCTATATACAGCAAAGTACCAGTTCTGACCAGCCTTAAACTAAGAACAGTGGAAAAAGAGAAAAGGACACATTTTCCTTTTCCTTTTTTTTTTTTTTTTCTTTTTATGATCACCCAAATGAAGTTTGGCTATATTCCCTCAATGGGAAGTTATTTTACCCCTTTCAGAATTTTTCAGCCCAGTATGACACACCTAAAACCCCCCAAAAGTAGCAGCACATTTATGATTTTTTGGAATAAATTCTCCTTTCCCCTGCCTACTCTCAGTTCAGCAAAGCCATGTGTGTTAGCAGGGAAAAAAAACCTGGTGCAGATTCATTAACAATATTTATAAACAGTATAAGGTCATTGTGACACCAGGCAAGCACATGAATCTAACTAGACAACAGCACAGTCTCACAGAAAGCAAAGAAAAAAATGTAGAAAATTGTAAGTCACCAAAAGAAAAGTCTTCTGAGAAAAGTATGGTGCTTTAAGAGAGGCAAATTCAAGTTCAAGTTACGATTAAAGAATTAACATGCTGAATGAAGTGGTTAAAAGGGGAACAGAGTGGTCATGTTGCAATGTGAGAATGTTTTAGCTACTTTGCTTCTTGTCCTACAAACTGCATTATTTCTCCAGTTTTTTGCTCTTAAAATGTCTTTTGATTAAGCCATTAGTATCAACAGCGATCACACAACCCTACAAATGTTTAAACAAAGCAGGGCATTTGTTTGAGGCTTCAAAAAAAAGGAGAAATATTATAAAACAGTACTATCACAGGCTTTTTCTTAAAACTACTGCATTAACAATCTTTGATTAATTAACCAAAACCATATTCAGCATTGTCAGATAACAGTGAGTATTTGGGCCCAGTCTGGAACAAAACAGTACCAAAGCAACCAGATTTGTGTCACATGTTTAGTGGGGGACATAAGCTGCTCCCTCAGAGGTGCTGCTGCTCTGAAGCCACAGGGAGTGAGGCCCTGAGGTTCCCTCAGCCCCTCTGCCCCCAGGGAGGTGACTCCCTCCGTGCTGACCCACTCACTGGTTCAGCCATGGGGATGGCTCTGCTCCCAGGAATGACACCACCCTCCTCCCCAGCTGCTGCCCAGAGGGACTTTGTAGTGCAAGTGACTACACTGGTTTATTATGGCCTCTGGGCACTTTGTAGGAAAGATCCCAGACACTTTCAGAAGCAGCTGAAATCAGTGAGATCAAGCGTGAGGTGCTCAGCCAGTGAAACTCCCAACAGCTACACAGACACCCACTGCCACCCACACTGTGTTTTCTGCTAGGTCTTTAGGTTCAACAGTCCTAAAACAGATGTTGATACCTTCCAGGTCTGCTACCTTGGTTTCATATCCTAACTGCAGCTAAGGCCATGAAAATTTGAACACTAATATACAGTAACCTTCCAGGCATGAATAAGAAGGAGAGCATAACATTCCCCTTGACTGGTGGCACTGGAGCTTCCCAGGGGGGTCCCAAGCTCTGTACAACTCATGTAACTGGTGCTTAACTAGCCAGGGCCTGAGGGCAGATGTGAGGGACAGTGATCTCAGCTCTTGTGGCACTACAGCTCTGAAATGTAGAATGATTCAGAAGGCAGACATGAGCCAAAGCAAATTGTAGAGGCTGCTGCAGCATAATTGACATATTTCGGATGTTCTTGGGTTTCTATTGAGTCAGAGGTGCTCAAAAGCCTTTTTTTGCTTTAAGCTTTTCAAGTAAATTTAACATAAAAACTGCTGTTCTTGTGCAGAGACATGTCAATCCCTGCAGTTTGTAAAGTAAATGAGTGTTTCATGCAAACAGAAAACATAAAACTCAGTGCCAAGTTAAAGAGACTCTAGCCAGGTCCCTGGCTCCCTCCAGTCTGCACCTCACGGGAAAATGTCTCTACAGAGAGGGAAGCCAGGACTAGTGACCTGCCATGGGGCACAGAGCAGCAGCACAAGTCCTGGTAGAAGTAGTGTTCTATATCCTTTTAAATTGATCTAAATTCTACTTCCTATTTCTGTTGCTTTCCCCCACCTGTCTGTATCTTCTGCTGATACTTGAGCACTCACAGCAAGCAGGTGCCCCTCTCTGTCCTCCTGGCAGGTACTTGGGATGCTTGGGATGAGCACAGGCTTGGGATGAAAGCAGCAACAAGCATCTGTGAAGTAATGAGGTACAGAGGGGTGAAAGGACTGCCCCTTTGAAATAATTTTACACTTCTGTGGATCAGCACCTTTAGCTATGAGCTTCTGACAGGAGGCATGCATGTGTCCTGGTGCCAAAGCAGGGTTGGTTCTAGCAAGAAATATTTTATTTAACTCTGTGACTTCTATCTCTCTATTGAGAAATGGACATTAGCAAGAGACTAACAATGTCTTTTGAAATTAAACTAATAAAATTTTCCTAAATACAGGTAGAGCAAAACCTGCAGATGAGAGAGGACCGAAACAAGCCCAGTCTGCAGGCCCATAGCTGAATTCTGTAGCTCACTCACTTACCTTTAGTTATTTAATGAACAGCTCTGCAGGTGCCTGTCTCCCTTGGGTAGGCCATATGTCAGGAAACATCAGCTAACCCTGTCTTAAAGGAAACTCTTCATCTCCTTTATTCCAACCAGCCTGCAGCAGCCTGGCAAAGGCCACAGCCAAGGCTACACAAAAAAAAGGATGTGCTTTTGAAAGGCCATGGGCAAACAAACCTGTTAGCTGTGGACCTTACATACACTAGATCTTTTCCTAGGTCCACAGTGAAAATGTCTCTGCTGGTTGTCCCCCTGGAGACCAGCCAGCTGAGATTTCTGAGCCTGCTTGCAAAGTGAGATCTGGTGTTGGATTTGACTTGCGCAGTGTTTCTGGGTTTGCTGTGGCACAGGCTTGTTGAAGATGGGCCAAACATATTTTCAGCTGGCTCTCTCGAAGGCCTGTATGAAAGAAATGCCTTCTCAGTTAAAAAAAAAAAAAAAAAAAAAAAAAAAAAAAAAAAAAAAAAAAAAAAAAAAAAAAGAAAAAAAAAAAAAAAAAAAAAAAAAAAAAGAAGAAGAAGAAGAAGAAAGGAAGAAAGGAAGAAAAAAATTATGTTCTAGTCCCCAGTCCTAACTCTTAGTCATTTACCCCCCTCTCCCATCTCTGACATCTGCACCAAGAGCATGGGAAGTGCTGCCCGGTCAGTAAGGGGGTGTCTGTGGGTCTTGGGGGGTGTCAGTGTGAGACAAGCCACAAAGTAAAGGNGACAAAGAGCCCCGAGGAGCGGGCCACGGTGAATATTGCGGTCCCGGGCAGGGAATGGCCGGCTATAAAGGCCCGTCTGCGCTTCGGGGCTACCTCAGCTCGGTGCTGAGCCTGTCCCCCAAGGGAAGGTGACATCTGGTGTCAGGCAGGGGCTCCGTCCCTGCCGGCGCTCCCCATGTGCGCGCACCTGGCGCTGCCCCCGTACCCGGCGTACCCCGGCGGGGCTGCCGTGGGATACCTGGAGCTCTACTGGAACGCGGCCGGGGACGCAGGACAGGCCCCCACAGCGGCGGGGCCCGCGGGAATCGCCGCGGCCAGGCAGTCCCCGGAGGCAGGAGGGAAGAGGCACACGGCAGGTAAGGCCCTGCAGCTAAATCCTGGAGCTGAGCCCCGGGATACCTCTGCTCCCAGGACGGGCTCAAATTACTTTGACCGGATTTTTCTTTTTGCCTGTTTTGGTTTCCTAGTGGGTGACCTAGGCAAACTGTAGGCAAGGAGGAGGGGTGACCTTGGCCAGTCACACCACTTTTCCATGCTACTTTTCTTGGGTGACTGCCAACCGATTTCCTAAACCTCAAAAGGCACTGTCAGGTCTGGGCTCCAGGCTGAAGGGCAGTGTGACAGCTTGGTCTTCTGGAAGTTCATGGTTCTTGGTGCAGGAATGTCTGGGTCTACTTTTAGTTAAATGCCATCATGTGTGCTATGGAGAAAAACAGACTCTGGAGATGCTTCTTGTGGTATCCCTCATCCCCTTACAAACTCCTTACGCCTTTTATGTGCTTGTTAATCATGAGTCAAGGCCTGCTCTGAATCACGGGGTGCTGGGAGATCTGATCCTTTAAATATAGCACTGTTACTCACTTCTTCTTTCATTTTGCCATTTTCCTCTTACTTCCCCTCTTCTTTCTGTGCTCTTGTTGCTTTGCCTTTCCCTTTTTAACCAAAAAGTCGCAGGCTTCACCACAGTGACATTTTCTGTTCCTGCCATTCCTCTTCCACTCCAGTGAGTGGCAATAGAGGAGCTGGTAAGAGCAGGTTTTCGCCCAGCCCCACATGGTCAGCAGGGCGACACTCTAGCACGGTCAGTGGGTGGGAGGAGAGCCAAGTTTTGGGGTGCCACTATCAAGCGGTCATTTGCTATGGAAAGCTACAGGCTCAGGCAGAGTGCCTATGGCTACTCGGCATGTGGCTACCTGCCATGTAGTTTGGAGAAAGGCTTGGGCTCTCTGCATGCTGCCTGCTCGACAAAGGCAGCGGGCAGATAGACTGCTTTGTGCCCCTATTGGGTTTGCTATACAGACTTTAACCCCATCTTCAAACACTCTCATACCTCTCTCAGAGAGAGCCCAGTTGTGGAAGTAAAGGCTTACAGATGTCGGGGGCTTGTGTCAGTGGGTGTGTCACAGGCTTTCATGTTCATGTCTGTTGCCCTGTCGTTTGTGTTTCTTGCTTCCTCTCTCCTTTACTCTCTTCTCATGGGAGAGGGAGCACTTTTGTCCTGAGCTCAAGCTGCTCCTTATACATTTCATGGGGGTTTGGGATGACAGGTCAAGCAGCAGCCTGGGGGAGCTTTAGTTCTACAGTGTCTTGCTGTGGTTCCTGTCTAACAGGAGACTTTCCTGGTTTCCAGGCCCATGTTCCCTGCATACTCATTTCCTCCCTATAAGGTTTTTACTGCACAGCCTGCAGAAGCCAAGCTTCCTGTGATACCACACGAAGTTTTAGCTTCCCATGCAGCCGGGTCACTGCAATCTAGCCCCATGCACATAACACTGCAGGCCCGTGCACCTCTTCTGCTGACAGCCTCTTCCTGCTTGTAGACAGAATCTCTTTGCAATCCTCATGGCCCTGCTCCCCAGTGCTGGAAACCTGCCCCACTACACCCCTGGCTGTTCACCCAGCCCCTGCTCTGGGTGCTGTCATCTCCTAGGGGTAGCAAATGGCCCAGAACGGGCAAGCATTGAGTGGCAGGCACCACAGAGACAGATATGCCTCTGTAAGGAGAGTAACAAGGGGAACACTACCACAGATGTGGCCACCTTTCTGGGGTCCAACAGCGCTCCAAGGTTTTTGAGCGATTGCTAAGTGGCCTCTCAGCTTAGGGCAGAAGAAGGAAAGGTTTTGTAGGATGGGTGGGAAGCCCACTCCTCCAGGTGACATCAGTGCTTTGCTCTGGACACATGTTCTGGAGGTTGAGGAGGTGTCTCAGTGTCACAGCTCTCAGGGTGACTGGTAAGGAGGTTGGGAGACATTTGTTCAGCTCAGTAGTCAGAAGGTATGTACTGAAATGGCACTGCCCATTCACTGCACTTCCAGTAGGAGGAGACGGGATGGATCATGCAGGACAGTTAGCAGAGGAGTAGCTGGAGGAGGGACGGGTGGGCAGAGTCACCATTGTAGTTAGGGGAAAGAGGAATGACTGGTATCATGGCCTTTCAGTCAGGTTGGCCTAAGAAGGTCTCAGCCTCTCTCAGACCCCAGCAATCTGGCATGTGGCACATTTTCTTATTCCTGCAGCCTGAATGACTTTGCATCTTGGCATGTTTTGTCTTCACTTGGAGCCCAGATTGTTCAGGAAGCTTTTCCTTTAGGCCTTTATCACAACTTTGTCATCAACAGAGACCCCTTAAGACATATACTAGGACAAATGAGAAGGGGCTTGAATGCCTTCTTTTGCACTCTTGAATTTTGTCCCCTATGTTCCTGGTACAGGATTGCTGCCTCCTTTCACCTATTTCACACATCCACCTTTCCTTTTCCTCTCCTCTTCCATGTGAAATTTCTCTCCTTCATTCTTCTCTCACCAAAAGCCCCTCTCAGACAAATAGGTCCTTCCACCTACAGTGCCTCCAGCAGTGGCATGATCTGCGGTGGGAGACAAAGGCAAACAGGACTGAGCCAATATCCAGTGTCTGATGCTCTCCACCTGCCGTCCTCACTGTGAGCAATGGCTGCTCTACCCCACCATACACCCTGGTCAGAGGTTGTTTTGTCTCTTTTGAGTGCCTTGGTGTTGCTGGGCAGGCAGTTTTGGGGAGCCCAGCCAGCAATCTAGAGCTATGCTTGCAGTCATGACAAGGCCTTTTTACACCACAACCAAACTGAAATATTACTGAGGCCTTCTGGAGGAGAAAAGCCCACTATGAAACAATGTACACCATGCTCTTGCATCACTCCCTGTCCTGACTTTTCTGCCTGGCAAAAGGGAGCCACGAGCATTCCAGAGGGAACTGAGCTGGGAAGCTGCTCACTCTCAGTGCATCTGTCTGTGCTCACAGATCCTTAAAGAAAGGAGGGTCACACAAGCCTTGGCTTCAAGAAGGCTCCTGTTTGGTAGGCAAGAAGCTCTACAGCAGGCAGGGAGCTTGCTTATACCCTCACAGCTAAACATTTTGTCTCTTACACCTTTTCTCATTGTCTTTTTATTTATAGAAGTATCCCCAGCTTCATCCAGTTCTGGGAATTTCGGCCAATTCACACCAGATTCAGCCACCAGTCCACACTCATCATCCTTGTCCCCACAGCCTACAGCTAAGTCCCGGAAGGGCAGAGAATATGGGGTGGAGGGAATGAGGAAGACCAAGAGCCGTACGGCTTTCTCCAAGGAGCAGCTGCAAACCCTGCACCAGCGCTTCCAGAGCCAGAAGTACCTCAGCCCCCAGCAGATTCGGGAGCTGGCTGTTGCCCTGGGGCTCACCTACAAGCAGGTGAACACAGAGACTTTGACCCACAGTGTATCGATCTCACAGTGGCTGAGCGGCCACATGAGGAAGTGCCAGGATGGAAAGATGAGTCCCCAGCAGGGATTGAGGCAAAGGTGCCAGCTAACATTTGCTCCCCTGCTTATTCATGCCCAGAGATCAGAAGCACTTTTGCAGATAGAGGGCTGGGTGGCACCTCATTTGGGCCTCCCAAGTCGGGGGTCAGTTGAGGGTTCTGTTGCCAACACCTGTAGTAGAATTGCAAACCCAGTGATGAATATGTTGTCTGCCACAAGCAGTCTCTACCCTGGGCTTTGCAGCACTTCACAGAATTTGTCATGCGCTGTGAACTCCACAGAAAGCCTGGCATGCATC
>VXBB01017068.1:129053-139808 GCA_013399915.1 Illadopsis cleaveri
TTAAAGAAAGGAGGGTCACACAAGCCTTGGCTTCAAGAAGGCTCCTGTTTGGTAGGCAAGGAGCTCTACAGCAGGCAGGGAGCTTGCTTATACCCTCACAGCTAAACATTTTGTCTCTTACACCTTTTCTCATTGTCTTTTTATTTATAGAAGTATCCCCAGCTTCATCCAGTTCTGGGAATTTCGGCCAATTCACACCAGATTCAGCCACCAGTCCACACTCATCATCCTTGTCCCCACAGCCTACAGCTAAGTCCCGGAAGGGCAGAGAATATGGGGTGGAGGGAATGAGGAAGACCAAGAGCCGTACAGCTTTCTCCAAGGAGCAGCTGCAAACCCTGCACCAGCGCTTCCAGAGCCAGAAGTACCTCAGCCCCCAGCAGATCCGGGAGCTGGCTGTCGCGCTGGGGCTCACCTACAAGCAGGTGAACACAGAGACTTTGACCCACAGTGTATCGATCTCACAGTGGCTGAGCGGCCACATGAGGAAGTGCCAGGATGGAAAGATGAGTCCCCAGCAGGGATTGAGGCAAAGGTGCCAGCTAACATTTGCTCCCCTGCTTATTCATGCCCAGAGATCAGAAGCACTTTTGCAGATAGAGGGCTGGGTGGCACCTCATTTGGGCCTCCCAAGTCGGGGGTCAGTTGAGGGTTCTGTTGCCAACACCTGTAGTAGAATTGCAAACCCAGTGATGAATATGTTGTCTGCCACAAACAGTCTCTACCCTGGGCTTTGCAGCACTTCACAGAATTTGTCATGCGCTGTGAACTCCACAGAAAGCCTGGCATGCATCTGTTCTCTGGCTGCAACATGCTGAAAGCTCTTGCTAGTGTCTCCCAGGGCTTATCTTGTGCAATATCTAATAATGCTCCACACTCAGCACAGCCTGGCTGCTTGACACGTGCTCCCTCCTCCCCGTGGGTGCTGCTAGGTTCACACATCACTGCCCTTTAGGGTCTCTGCTGATCTCCAGGTAGGTTGTGTGCAGTGAAATGATGCTGCCTGCAGTGATGCCTTCCTAAAGCAAGGGGGTCTGGGCAGTGGGGCACAAGGGCTCGCAGTTACAAATCCAAAATCTGCCCGAAATTTGGATCTCAGATCTGGGCATCATGGTGTGGATGCCCTGGGACTAAAAAAGTTATTGTCAGTGAACACATACAGCACATACTGAATGGTTCTGTCAGGAACAAGACAGGTGGGACAGTCTGCTCTTTCCTTCAATCCACATCCCTGCAAAGGCTGCTTTCACAGTGCAGACACAGCCTGGGGGCAAATGGCCCTGGAATTCGCCTCAGCAAGGAGCTCTGAATTTGGGAACTGCTGGGTACAAGGAGCAAGTCTGTCCCTTCTCTGTTCGCAAATGTGCAGAAACAGTATCTTAAAAGTTTGCCTGTAGTGCAAGGGGCTTGTCGAGGTGTCTGTGGATCTGATTTACACCAGTCATTCACCTCCACGACTGGATTAGTCGATTTGTGACAACTATCACTATCTCTTGACACCGAGCCACCCCTCCCCCATCACACAGTTGCACTAGCCACCTGCTGAGGCTGCTAGACAGACTTCTCCCCTTGGCAACACTCCCCCAGGAGTCCTTAAAGGCTTTTATCTGCTGCTGCCCATGTATCTCTGCCATCTGGTCAATCTGCCTCTGGTTCTTCCTGCTTGTGAATTTGGTAACATTTTGCTGACATTTTCTCTGCTTTCCCTTCCCCACCCAGGTGAAGACTTGGTTCCAGAACCGGAGGATGAAGCTGAAAAGGTGCCAGAAGCACGGCCTATGGAGCGAGCGGGCTCAGTGCCTCACACAAGTAAGAACACAGCACATGGCTCATCATGGCTCTCCTGTCTGAGCAGAGCAGTCCTGTATTTCCTCCATGGGGGCAACTTAAGCAAATGAGTATGAGTGCACCCAGCCTCCTGGTTTGCTCACCACAGAGGCACAGAGTTGGCACCACTCCGTGTGCAGGTGGTAGCCCAGCAGTGGGCTGACTATGCCACAGAAATGTTTCCAGGGAAAAGCTGTTTTCCTCCTAGGAATATATATATGATTGTGTATCCACCCCTGAGCTATGGGAATGGACGTAGTTCTTCTTGCCCTCCATGCCATTGCTGCTGGTCAATAGGCAATATGAAATGTGAAGGAACAGAGCCCCATTACATGTCTGGCCTGTGGGCACCAGTGGAGAAGCTATGTGTTCTGACTCTCTGCCTTTCCCTTTCAGAGTGGCTTCCAGACCAGTACTTACCTGGACGTGCACCCCAAATTCCACCAGGGCTACCCCATCACCGCATCTGGCAACATCCAAGCCATGCCTGCCCCCTGTCAGCACTATGGGGCAGGGCAGAACGCTTACACAGTCATGACCAGCGAGGATGGAGGAGTCTTTGGCAAAGGCGGGGGGACCTGCAGTGTCCAGCAGACAGTGGGCTTCATTGCCCAGCACAAAGTAGACTTTTACCACAGCTATCCTGGCAGTGTGGAATATCCAGGCTCAAAGACAGGTGATGGCTGTAATTTTCACCACTCAGCCACTATGGGGGCTCCTTTCCCAACCACTGCCAGCCATCATCTTTATCATTCCTAAGCACTGTGGATTTGGGGTACTTGGGCAGCCAGGAATCAAGTCTTATTCTCATCTCTCCCTTTGTTATTCGTGTGCTGTCCACCTCAGGGACACCTTGTAGCTAGAACCTGTTTTGGCATCCAAGTGTGTGCCTGCAGCTGTGCAGAGACCCGTTTGCCCAGGTACATGCAAGCAAGAGCCTTCATTTCTGTGTCTGTACACGTGCACACACACATTCCTTCCTTGATTGGCACAGATGACCAAGCTCCCTTATAGCAAAGCCCACGATCTGGCTACCCAGCTTATGCCCTGGACCTTCTTAATTATGGATCTTGCAACTTGTCTAAGGGGAAGCACAGATTCCTTTAGGGATTTCATTTCTACGTATCACTTGTACAGTTGTGTGTACATAACACATGAAGCCAGGGGCTGTATGGAGAGGTGCTTGCCACGTACCTTTAAATGAAGTTGGAGAAGTTATTGCCACCTGCCAGTTATCCATCTGAAGTGTAAACCATCAGTTGTGTATATCAGCCATGAGGTGAAGTGATGAAGTGACTAATGAAGGGAGATGTGACAAGTAGCTTGCAGAAAGGCTGGTAAGATGATCTTATAAGCCTTTCCTTCTAGTCTGTGTCTTTCTGTGCCTCCCTTTGAGAAAACCTAACAATGCATTCAATTTGACAAATAAAAAAAGAGTATTTTTTAAGATGCATTATGTATTTTTTATGTATCTCTTTTTTTGCGCTGCAATAGACCATTGCAATATAAAAACCAGATGGAACATAAATAGCCATAGCAACCGTATGCAATTGTTATTTGATGCTGAAACTATAAACAGAGATTTTTCTGTGTTATTAGTGGCTCAGCTTCATGGCTCTTGGCAATGCCAGATATCTCGAGTCAAAGAAACAGGTAAGTAACTATCACCCACCTTCAGAATTTTCCCTATTCAGCAATATTGAATACAGGGACTGTCACGAAAGTACTATCATTTCTAAACTTGACTATGTAAGTGTTTAACTACCTAAAACCAGATGTGTGTAGCAAAGTGTATGTAATAACAGGCCTCCAGTTCCCTGAGTCACAGGTTTTCTATCACTCTTTTTCTATCTCTCTTTGATGATGGCAATGAATTTCTCTTAATGCAGTGAAGTAGCTGCCATGGTTAAAAAAATAAAGAGCATAAAATGAAGGCAGTGATTTCTGTGACTGGAGTAATAAGAGGCACGGTCTTCTATTGGCAAAGCTGATTTATGTTCCTGTACCTTACAGCTGTTTGTTCTCTCTCCCACTCCCTCATGCAGACACTCTGACTATACTGTAAACTGTATGGTGTGCTGACTTCGGCTGTATTAATTTTCTTCACCGTATCTAGGATGGGGCTGTTTGGGATTTGTGCTGAGAATGGAGTTGATAATACAGAGATGTTTTCATTGAGCAGGGCTTGCACAGTGTCAAGGCCTTTTCTGCTTCTTGTTATCTCCCTGACAGCGAGAAGGCTGGGGGTGCACAAGGAGTTAGGAGACACAGCTGGTCACAGCCTGACCCCAACGGACCAAATGGATATTTCATACCGTATAGCATTGGGGTCAGTGTAGAAAGCTGCAGGGAGGAAGAGGAGTACATCCAGAGTGATAGCATTTCTTTCTAAGGAATCACTACACAGGATGGGGCTCTGTTGTCCTGGAGGTGGCCTGCCTATGGGAAGGGGTGAATTAATTTCTTGTTTTGCTTTGGTTTTGTGCGCAGCTTTTGCTTTACCTATTAAATTGTTTTTATCTCAATCCACGAGTTTTTTCACTTTTAGTCTTCTGATTCTCTCCCCCATCCCAGCGGTGGGGAGTGATCAAGTTGAGTGGCTGCATGGTGCTTATTGGCTGCCTGGCATTGAACCACAATACGTGGCCAGCATGATTTGGGAAAAGATAAGGCCTTTTGGATGGTGAGTCATATGATCTTGGCACAGGCCCTTTCCCCCTACAACCAGCAAGTGACTAAGGATGGGCAAGACTGTTCTTGAAACCATCAGAGGGGTGGGGAGCAATTAAGTCGACTGAAAAGGTGCTGGCTAACATCGGAGGGTGGACTACAATAGCGGCAATTGTCAGGGCTCTCGAACCAGAATGAAGATGTTTTTCAACTCCTCTCAAGCTAACAGTTCTGTTTACTTACCTGAATGTAACCTAAAACCTTTCCATGCCAACCCATCAAAGGCTGCTGTAGGTGAAAAAAGTTGAGCGTGCAGCTGGCCCTCACTTATAGTTCTCTGGAAAAGGAGTCACATGTCATGCCCTGCTCCTTCAGAGATGCTTTAGGACAGGCAGGGTTTTGCTGTGGAGGCTCTGGGACTGGCTTGCAGAAAGCTGCTGCCTGTAAGAGGAACAGCAGTGATCTCCCTGCTATTGACCTTCAGCAAAGTAGTGCTAACAAACACGACCAAATCTTGCAGTCTCCTCAGACACAATTTTTCAGAGGTCATCATATAAAGACTTTATTGCCAGAGGTGGTTATGGAGTTCAAAAGCCTGCAGCAGTTCCAACAGGCAAGTAAGCAGCTTCCAGGAAGGGAGATCATTGATGTCTGCTGTATCAGGAGCTGCATTCCTAATGTCCTGTGTAAAAACAGCAGGAATGCAGCTTCTGTTAAAGGGAGTCCCTCAGCCCCTACCAGCCAGAGGGACACTAGGGACTTGGTTTCTTTTCTGGTCTTTCTCTAGTGTCTAAGCAGTGACTTAGCTGGATCTTGGGGCTCACCCAAAGCAGAAGTCCCCATGGCATAATTTGTAAGATTTAATGGTTTGGGCACTCTCCAGCTGCTAGACAACAGATGGACTTCCGTCAAGTATGAGAAATTAATTCTAGCCTGGTTATGAAAGAGATTCCCTGATATAACCTCAGGGTAGTCCTCAAAACTTTGGACAGCATGAAGATTACATGGCCCTCACAGGTAGGAAAAGACTTGGGATTGTGGCTTCTTGGGGTTTTTGTTTTTTGTTGTTGTTGTTTTTTTTTTTTAAGTTTGTTTTGGTTTTTTTTTTCCTTTTATTTTAATGTCCAAATGTTATGATTTAGTCATTCATGTTTCATGAGTATTCAGTATCAGCCAATATGCTGCTGCCCTCTGATGACAGGCCAGGCAAGAGAGTGTGGCAATGCTTGACTGAAAATTTCTGAAACCCTGTTGGCTCAGCCATCCAGTCATGTGCTGTAGTTAGATAACTAAATATGTTTACATATGCCTGTAGGGAAGAGCCTATTAAAGCAAAGATCATTACTTTTATCTGCACTGGAGAGACAACTGGGGCTGTGAGCCCTTGCTCATGGATCACTCAGAAGAAACCTGTAGTTTGTAAAACCCCTGCAGGCCACACTGACATGGAGAGCATG
This sequence comes from Illadopsis cleaveri, assembly GCA_013399915.1. Classification (NCBI taxonomy): domain Eukaryota; kingdom Metazoa; phylum Chordata; class Aves; order Passeriformes; family Timaliidae; genus Illadopsis; species Illadopsis cleaveri. The sequence continues at coordinate 135,008 of VXBB01017068.1, forward strand.
GAATGAGGTTGCTTGCACGGCTCTACCTGCTTGGTATTTTCCCTGTGGACAGCTGGAACCCAGTGAACTACAGAATAAAATCCTGGCCTACATAATCTGTACCAGACCCAGTTTCTTCTGTTTGGGTGGGATTCTCTGCATCGCTGGAACTACACCTGCAGCATTTTTGTCACTGCAGATATTGTAAATGTGGAGTGTATTCCCACAAGCTGTAACACATATAAAGGTCTAAATCACCTTAGAGCTTGATCCTAAAAAGATCTGCTGGCAAGGCAAATCATGTTTGCAGTGTGCAGAAGTCACTGTTACACAGCACACAAGAAGCAGCAGTCCTAATAGAGGTGTAATGCATACTAGCAGAAAGAGCTTTTGTTGGCATGCACTTAGATCATCTAAGGAACTGATACTGCACTTCTGCAAGTATGAGGCTGGAGGCACCTGCATCTCCACCAGTTTTGGTAGCAGTGCCCAATTACCTGTGCAGATGTTTCACATGGTGATGTGATTCAGGTATGTGAAGGTAATAGAAGAGATTAACAGCTCTGTGGAAAGGCAGAGTCCTGTTTTTTAATTCCACCGGCTCTAGAAACACTGCCTGAGCAACTATGTGCCCTTTCCTGCCCACTTTCCAAAACTCCAGCAACAGCTGCTCCACATGTTCCCTCCAGCTATGTGTGCTTGCCAAACCTGCACACAACCCAGGCTGAACAACCAGGGGGAATAACACAGCCATGAGGGAACACTCAATTTTCACAGAACACTCCCCCAGTACATGGATTAACACAAACCACAACATGCAGAGCAATCATTCCCAGCCTCAGGGCTGTTTTAGCAACAATATCTGTTTCTGCAGAAGTAATCTGCCAGCAGAGTTCTGGCTATCTCCTTACCCTTGCAGCAGACACATGGAAACAAAACATACCAAGCAGCATAGGGAAACTGCAGCAGGCATCCTCTGCAATTGTTCTGCAAAGATCTGTATACCTCACTTCTTTAAAGATTGCATCTTAAAAGAACCCCAAAAATATAAGCTCCTAATTTTAAAACTGAAAGGTAAGGTATGGTATGTATGACTTTTATAGGTGATTTATATGATTCAGTTTTATTTTTTCAAGGCAATTGTTGAAATTAATAGTATTGCTAGAGAAGTTCCCAGAATTCATACACACTGCTATTGGGATATGAATCTCCCATCCGGATGAGAAAGGATCTTTTGTTCTGCAAAACAGAAAGCCTCATGAACCTGGCATTTCCCCTTATTCTGGGCCAGACTTACCTTTTTCTGCTGTTTGAGGATTGGCAGCCCACACATACAAGTGACTCATTCTTTTGTCCTGCTCTACACCGGCTCAAGCCTCAGCTCCTCTCTCCTTCCTGTACCTATTGTATCTTGCCTCAGGAGCAGAGGATTGCACCATTGCAAAAGGAAAGAGGGGATATGCTTTTGCAACCACAGAAGCAGGTTCTGTTCAGCAAAGGACCTGCAGCACTTTGAGCCCGAGCAGTCAGCTGCCAGTTTAGCTAATTGTGGTCGGTGGGAGTACCCCTTGAATCACCCCTTTTGCACAGATGAAGGGCTTCAGTGGTGTAGTGTACTTTAAAGAACCTGGGATTAAACCCAAACACAATTTCTGCTAGTTTGGAGTAAATAGCAGCTTGGTTCTGGTTTTGTTTCAGTACTGGAGGCAGGAGATTCAGTTACTTACTTGCAAACTTCTGTTGCCATTTGAGGTCAGTACAAGAACCACAACAGAGCTGCATATTTAATTACACGGGATTCCAGACCTCCAGTTGTGACCTGGAGCATCTGCAGGAGGCCACACAATATCTAGGACACTTTCTTTTGCTCCATCCTCCTTCTTCAATACTTTTTTTGAAGCACTGCTGTTCAAGGGCTACTATAAGCACATTACGGGGCTGCAGATCACTTCAAGCCAGAAGCTTGTCCAGTTGCCTAGCCTTGGGAGCCTCCCCCGCCCTCCTTGCACTAGGCTACATATCTGCATTTTAAAAACAGGGCGATAGAATAACCACTCTTGTAGCCGGCTGTTCAAATGCAAACTGGTGACAGAATCGTCACAACATTAAAATAGAGTAATTTATTTTCAATTCAAACAACTTTGTAAGAACATTAACATTAAGAACACTGAACATTAACCAGAAAAAGCAATAGAACACAACTGGGGCATAACATAAAACATGCTTGGTAACTGCAAAAAACAAACTTTATGAAAAACTATTCTGCAACAACAAATGGTCACCTCCTTTGCAATGGAAGCTCTGCTGCAAAACACGCAGGGCAAGGATCAGAGATCACCTGCCAGAAAGGCAGCAAAGAAGGTGAAACTTGAACAACAAACAGACCTTAACAACTCTGCTGCTCACAGCTGTAACATTGCACACTGGCCTCAGTAAATGAGGTTCAATCTCATCAATACCCGAAGCATGTTTGCCAAGGGTTAGCTATGAACAGACAGGCACACTTAAACAGGAAACTAGCCCCAGGCAGCAGAGTGCTGAGCCCCTCCAGTAGTTAAAACAGCAGTAGTGGAGGAGGGGCAAGAAAATGAATAGAACATGTATCCCTGAGTCAAAACCCTGGAAATCCCATGGGTGAACACAAGAGATGGGAGGAAAAAAAATTACTTAGACCTGAGACTCATACCAACTCTGGGTCCCCATGGGATGCCAAGGTAACTGGCATTGATTCTGTATAGGAGAGCTCGAAAATGGTGTGACAGTGTCAGAGGTGTTCTGGAAGTTGAAGGCGTCTTCTACCTCTACACTGACATAATCTGTATTGTCAAAGTAGCTGTGATAAAAGTTCATTTGCTGACTTAATAAACTCATGGTTTGCTGGGTATTGGAGCTCGTCCCACCTTTTCCAAAGAGCCCCTCATCCTCCACAGACACGAACGGGTACAGGTTCTGCCCATTCCCGTAAGTCTGTCCGCTGCTGTAAGCCTGGTGCACGTTGGGCACAGCTGGGAAGTTCCTGCCGCCGCCGGCAGGGAAGACCTGGTGAAACGTGGGTGCGATATCCAGGTATGCAGTCTGATGAACACCATTCTAGGAGACAAAGAAAGTCGTTCAGCAGTGCAGAACCACACCAAGGGCCCATTCTTTTCGATGGGTCCTCCTTTCTCCCCCAGCCCCTCCTCCAAGCCGAACAATAGCGCCTTTTTCATGCCCATTGTCCTCCCAATAGACCAGTAATAGCAGAGACAACCGGCTCTTCCGTTAGTAATCTCTAGCTCAACGCGTCTAGGAACGCCACGCTGGGGGAAAAATCAACTTAAAAGAGATTCCACTGTAAGCCCTATTATGAGAAATACAACTGGCTTGGTAATATTGAGTCCTGAGCATTGTGTGAATTAGGAGGAATCCTTCCCACAGACTGGAGGAGCCGTGACTGGTGGTGATGGGGAAATTTACTCACCTGTGGTAGATACATTCCTTTATCCACCCACTGACTCTCCTTTTGGCAACGCTTAAATTTCATCCGTTGATTCTGAAACCACGTTTTCACCTTAAAGTGATGCAGAAAGGACATAAGAAATTAGAAATTATTTTTACGAGGTTACTACACATCTTTACTTCTGCTACAATTCAGTTTCTGATTGACTTCTAATATTGTAAATGATTTCAGCAGCTAACATCGTGCAGCAGATGCAGGTGGCTGTGAAATCAGGCCTGGGACATGAATACTAACATTCCTACTCCTCAAGATCATCACATTTCCTGACATCACATCATTTCCTGACTTCAAAAACCCTACCTAAAACACCAGCCAAGGCAACTGCAGAAATTACATTGCAGAGCACCATCTCACTGCTGTGCCAAGGTCAGGGCTCAGGACCCCAGTGTGGTTCCTTTAGTCAGACACAAGCACCTGGTGGAGCAAAGACCCTCTCTCTAGGGAGAGACCACGGTGCCATTCCAGCTAGGACAGGCCACTTGCATAGCAGCGCATCTTCCTACATTCGGAGACAACACATGTCCCTACAGATCAGTAAGCTGGCTCTGCATTGCCCTGCTTTGTTGCTCTGCAGGCCCCTTTCAAACACCTGCACCGAGTGGGTGGATAGTGCTGAAACTAAACATAAGACTGAATCATAACTTTTCACACCCTCTGCTCTCACCTAATCAGTAGCACTTAGATAATAGAAGAAACTTATCTCTGGGGTTCAAGAAAAACAAAAACCACAAAAAAGACCACAACTCAGCTCTGTTCAGAGCAAGATGTTCACCTGCTTGTAGGTGAGCTCGAGGGCAGCAGCCAGCTCCCGGATCTGCTGGGGGCTGAGGTACTTCTGGCTCTGGAAGCGCTGGTGCAGGGCTTTCAGCTGGTCCTGCGAGAAGGCTGTGCGGCTCTTGCCAGTCTTTACCACACCCTTGCCTTGCGCCTTGACTTTCTGCAGAGAGGAGTGGGGAGACGGGCTCCCTGCTGCGGTGGGGCTCGTGGCCGAGTCGGGGGTGTAGTACTGCGTGAGTGTCCCCGAGCTGGAGGAAGCTGGAGAGTCAACTGAGGAGAAAAGAGAACTGGGGTGAGCAAAGTACGGTAGGGAAGACTCAAAAACCTCAGAAGATCAGCTTCTCGGGAGACTTTGCCGCGAGGAGGGGAATACAGGCCGCCTCTGTTCGTCCCTTTGGCCCTTCCCGTGTGGACACAGCGGCCACGCCGGCACTGCTGGCTCCCGCCGCNGGCCAGGTGGGCGCTCATGGCCGGGCCGGGTCCCCCAGCCCCGAGCATGAGGCGATGTGATCGTCGAGACTGCCGGCAACCTGCGGACGGGGATCC
>VXBB01017068.1:140340-151455 GCA_013399915.1 Illadopsis cleaveri
GAATCCCGACGGGGGGCAGGGGCGATGGCCCTACAGAGCGGTGTCTGTATGGCGGGGAAGAGGTGTCGAAGAAAGCCAGGCTGAGTCAGGCGGTCCTGCTCTGCGTATTTTCCAAGCTTCTTTTCCCCGCCATTTAAAACTTTTTAAAAAAGTGATATATTAAACCAAAAATAAAAATAATAATTATTTTTGCTGCACAGCAGGCAGGGATGGGAGTCAGTGGTTCAGATGCAAAATGAGATAAGAACACTGCAGCTGTAAAAGAGCTTTACAGATCTTAAGGATTGGAAGTTAGGGCCTATAGCCTTCTTGGGGAGAATACACTGTTTTCCCCTGCCACTCTCCTCCTCCAGCTATTGCTGCTTACTTTCAGGAAATTAAAAGCTTATCGGGAGGATCTCACAGCCCGGGAGTTACAAAACCTGGAAAACCACGTGGAAAAAGTACAAATGAGGGCATGTGATGCATCAAGCAAATTCCCCACCTGCACCAGTGCAAGGAAACAGGACACGGGCAGGGGTGTACCTACTAACCTGCTGCACTGTTAAACGTCTGTAGGACCTGACAGAGAAAGACTTGCCTTGATTTCAATTTATCTCCGCCTCCCATCTTGAGTCATAATGAGAAATGAGCCCCAGCTGGTCCCTTGAGCCAGCAAGGAAAGGTCCTTGCCGGGCTTTCTTTTGATCATCTCCTAATTAGTGATTTAATTTCTCAGAATCCGGGCACGATCCAGCCAGGACTATTAGGAATGTGTGAGGGAGAGATTATAATCGGGTGTGAGGGATGAAAATACCGAGCTAGAGCCAGAGCCTAGTTCTGGCCCCAAAGCGAGCAGAGGCAACCGGGCTGTGGGTTTTGGGCAGGCCACTTGCTCGGTGCTCGCACAGCAAATGCACGAACGGAAAGGGATTTTTCGGAACGGAAAGGGAAAAATCCAGCGAAGCCGTCCTGCTGCCCTTTGCGGGGCACAGAGCCGCCGGTCCCCATGTCCCCTGCTGGCAGGCCTGCCCCAGGACACGCGTGATCCCCGCGGGGGCTCTCCGTGTTCGCTAAAACCTGCCCCTCGCCAAGACGGAAAAACCCGCGGGGTTTCTGCAAGGCACAGCCTCGGTGCTTGGCGGCCCCAGCGGCTGCGGGAACCCCCGGGGTGCCCGAGGACACACGGCTGGTGAGCATCAATCTCAGCAGAGGGATCAGAGTTTTACAGACGGAGTAACACCGCCTCTGCCTGCAAATCCTCCCTCGGAGAGCGGTGTGTCTGGAAAGGCAGCAGGACTGCTCACAGTCCGCGATTTTCATACATACATCAGTTTTCGCGTATATATATATATCAGCTGCTGTCCCAGAGTCAGACCTGCTTTGTAGTGAGCGTGCAACTGATTTAATTTCCCCCTTTTCAAATGTCTTTGTTAATATTTTCATTTTCTCATTTGTCCTCCATTCCCTTTGTTTTATGCTTTAACCACCAAATCTCTTTTCCACATATCCCCTTCCAGTGAAGATAATTTGCTCCCTCACCTCATCAATACTTCTAATCAGTTCACCAAACATATCTTTTTAAAATGTAATTGTGAGAAAAATAACACATGTGTAAGTGTATAAAACCATACCATTTAAAGTCAGAATTTATTTAGGAAAAGAAATCCAGTTATTTTCCCCCAAATAAATGATACACATGGAAACGTTGCAAAGGTAAATCCAGAAGTCATACAGACACAGGGAACACTATGGGAAACATGATGTGGACATTTGAGAAGCTCACGGGGTGATCAGGTCTGGAACATCTGCCTGTGGCACCATCAGTCTAGAGATTGGATATACTGCTCATGAATCTCTAGAGCTGATGTGCTTTTAAAAAATACCTGTTGGGAATGACTCACAGAGCAGATGCAAGTATCCACTTGTGTTTCTTTTGAAACTGTTTTCAGCTGAAACAGCAACACAGGTCAAATCTAGTCTAATCCTGTTTTTCCCAACAAGGCCAAATAGCAGGAACAATTTGGGGTTTGACCCTGGATTGTGTCCCCCTCTCCCTTAATTCTGTGGCTACCCCTTTCTCTTTCAGTTCTTAGCTCATTATGTGCTCATTATGTACTGTGGAGCGTCAGTCAGGTGAGTAACAAGTTGGCTTATTCTTGACACCCACACCCTCACCCATGAAATTGTTTGTAAAGACAATAGCACGCATCTTTCCTATCAAGTATATGGGACGGAATGCAGCCACTCACTGGGCTGTAGCTGTTCTAACAGTCCCTTTCTGTAGTGCTTCAGCAGCAGAGGCAGAAGCTCAGGTCCAAGAGCAGTCTTGGCCTCTTTGTCTAAGCACAGTGAGATAGTACTGTGGCTGGAAGGTGTTTCATCCAGGAAGTTCCCCCTACAAGGATCTCCCATTATTCTCAGTAGGGTCGCTACCTTCAGAGGGCTGGAGCTCAAGCTTCCGCTGAAGTGATGTAAAAACACCAGTTTAGATAGATGGAGGCTGGGCTCACACCACTGGGTCAGAAATGCTGGGGTTTTCCTACCTCAGACCATCGCTAAACGCATTTCGATCAACAGGATAATGTTATAGTGGTAGAGATTGTCTCAAATTTCACATAGATATGTGCTCTCCTGCCGCCTGTAGCTGGCTGTAACGTGGGTCGCCTGTGTTTTGGTAAATGTTGTGAAGTGCCACTGCGTGTCGCTGTGCCATTCTGCTCACGTTGGTGGCGCTCAGCGAGGCAGCAGGGCGCTGGCTCGGTGTCAGTGAACAGGGAACCGTGGCCGGAACCCCACTGCCCCTCGAAGGTTTTCCTGGGAACCACCATCCTCTGACAGCGATGTGTATGCTTGGGGGAAGGCAATTAGAAATCCTTGCCTTGTGTTCTGTTGTGCTTGTCTGAGCCTTCGCCCAAAGCAGGCACCATTAATTTTATTATTTTACTTTTGTTGTAAGTGAACACTCCCCAAGTTAGGTGCATGAAAACACTCCTGCCTTGCAGACCTCAATATTTGCCCACCTCTTGGCTCTGGACAGCCTGTCCCCTGTAATATGGTCATAGCTTACAGTCTGGACCCAAGATGACAGACTGTAGAAGGAAGGGAATCAAGAAAGAAAAACAAAAATTAGGCTCTCATTCATATTAAAATACAGCTTTTCTTTCTCTTGACTCTTTAGGGGAACAGGTAGAGAAAAGGACAAATCTTCTCCCTCCCCCTGACAGCTCAGTCTCTCAATGCCCTGAGAATTACTGGGATGTGGCCCTTTGTTACCAGTGCAGGGGCAGACTGGCACAGGGCATCCATGGCACAAAGCCAAGGGCTTCCCTGAAAAAGCAAGAAATCTGCATGTCAAAAAGCAGGTGGGAAGCAGGCCAGTGAGAACATGGATTTCTAGGGTTTGATAGGTCTGTTCTTTCTTTACCCATCCTTCATCCATGCCTGCCATGCACATGATGCCAGAGTGCTGTAACTGTAAGCACTCATCTCAAGAAGCATCCCCTACCAGTGCCCATCAGCTGGAATATGGAGGAGCCTTTTGCAGGCAGTTTGGAACCAGGGTTCTGCGAAGTCCTGGGGAACATGGAGAGATGTGCATATCGGGCAAAAACCTTCCAAGCATCCTCTCTGCACGAATCTTCCCCTCTCCCTGCTATCCCTGTTGTGGTTGTTCCCACAGGCTCAGTTAGTCGTCCTCTTACTAAAAGCAAACAGCACAGACTGGGCTGTCTTCAAATGCTTTCTGCTGTTTCCACCTTAAGGGGGGAATGACAAATCCTGTGTTTCACGCTGTTCTAAGGCTCTGTGCATGGCATGAGCCACCTCCCCCTCTCCTCAAAAGGCTGCTCTACATCAAGCACTTTGTCTTCTGTTCTCCAAACACACACCACTTATGAACTTTGAAATTACACAGCAGGTTTTTTTCCCCCTCCCCTGAGACTTGTCTTCCTCATTCTCATAGGGATAGCTCCCTACAAAATCCAGTGCTGCCAGGGCCTTCAGTTCAAGTGGGACACTGAAGTGGTGGCTAAATCTCGTGCTTTCTCGAGTTCACTGCGTATTGTGCACCTGCTTTCTCCCACATCTCACATCTGAGGATGATTCTATGTATGTCCCCATTGTAGATTAATATCAGGACAGAACTAATGAGGATTATGTGCCAAGTGGGTGGCTGTAATGACACTCGTGCAAGCCATAAGTGGGCACACGGTCTGGAAGTGCTTCTAACACATCCCACAACCAAATTCTTCCAAGTTAGCACATACTTTTCAGGCAGCTCACTGTGCCAAATCTGTGCTATCTGGGGTTTTTTATAAGTCCCAGGAAGTCCCCAAAAGGAGCAGATCACCTGTGATGCAAATATCAAATTACAGTGAAGGCTAGGAGTAGGAAAAATAGTACTCAGTTTTCAAATCTGTCAGGGGTTGAGAAAGGGATCCCCCCATTGCGTAGCCCTTGCCTCAACCTATACACCTCCTGCTTTTCCTCAAGACGGGCTTTTGCACATGCATTCATGAGCGATTAGCAAGTGTTAGAGCCTGGGGCTCCCTGGCTGGCACCGGCTCTACATCTGAATGGCAGAGCCGGGTAAGCCCAGGGCTGTGGAATGGGATCTGCAAGTGGATGTTGTCTGCGCCGCCTGACGGAAGAAAAAGATTTACCTGCTTTTGTCTGACAATATTTAAATGGCTGATTTGGCTGAGATGGAAAGAGGGAGAGACAAAGAAGAGACAAACAGTGAGAGGCTGGAGGTTTTTTAACTAGGTGTCCCTTGTCTAGGAATTAAATCCAGTGAAGGGTGGAAAGTGGGTAGGGGGACATAGCACTGCCATCAGTTATTGGTGTAAAGGTTAAAATTCTCTGTACTTCATCATCTTTAAATTCCATGGAGCTCAAATTAGGCTTTGAAAGCATATCTTGTGGAGGTATCAACAAAATACCAAAGAGACAGTAATATGGACTGCATGTCTCCCCACGTGCAAGGTCAGAAGCCACAGAATCATAGTGAAAGGACTCCAGACCCCTAGACTACTGTGACAAAATAAAAATGCTTCTCCAGCAGAGCTTAGTCATGATGGAGCCATGACTGTCTGTGTTGAGAAAAACATTTTGCTAAAAATTCCTTGTTTAACCTCAGTTGTGTCTTTCATGCAAACTCTGGGGTTAAGACAGGCCTGAGAACACCTTCTCTGAACCCCACTCATGACTATATTGCTTTAGGGTAATTGTAAACAGCCTAATAATAGTGTCAAAAGTGCTTGCAGATGCAAAGTAACCTTGCAAAGTATTTCATGGCTTTGGTGCAGAGATGCAGGTGTCGAGCTGTGATCCAGCAGGGCCCTCTGACAAGTTAGGACCTCAGATGTCTCTCTTCACTCACTGTGAAACAAATAAAATTGATAAAATCACGGACAAAGGACTCTCTAACTAGTTAGAAAGTGGCATATTTATTCGGCTGCCCCGGGTAACACAGGGAGCATTCTCCCAAAGACATGTTCAAAAATCCCACAGCTCTAGCCCTCTGTTTATCTACAAAAGTCTTACATATTCATTCAATTACTCAAAACCACTTATACATATACATAATCCTAGCACGTTGGACCCTGTTTTGTATTAAAATGAGCTCGAAGTCCTTTACGTCAGTGCAATTCTTCTCTCAAATTGGGTTGGTGGTCTTTGAAATGGGTCAGTGGTCTTGAAGGATGCAGTCAGAGACATCTTCCTTGCAGTGAACTTTTTACCTTCATCTTGTTGGCAGGCTACATGACCTCTTGGGCATAGTCCAAGCTCTCCTGCCTGGTTCCAATTAGTTTCTGTATCCAGGTGCAGCCATGGTTTCTTCTTTATCACAATGCTTCATCTATCTTTTTCCTTCTACAAACACAACTAAAACAAGCAAGTAATATATTGCCTGAGCTCTAGCTTAAGCACCTAATAATTGTTAACTCTTCTACTTCATCTCTGCTCTTCTAACTTAAATCCTAATATAAATTGCTTCTATTCCTTAGCTAAANCACAATGCTTCATCTATCTTTTTTCCTTCTACAAACACAATTAAAACAAGCAAGTAATATATTGCCTGAGCTCTAGATTAAGCATCTAATAATTATTAACTCTTCTACTTCATCTCTGCTCTTCTAACTTAAATCCTAATATAAATTGCTTCTATTCCTTAGCTAAAATCTTAACTCTTTAAATTCTTAACTCAACTGCAGCCATCAAACATCACGAATTCTCCAGCAGAAATTTTCAAGTCAGGTGTAATTCATCTCTCCTTAGCCACACTGCAGTTCGCAGACAGCACGTTGACACAAACCACTGAAGATTTCAGTTTCTATGAGCACCCACCTGCTCTGTGAACCAATGTGCTGGCATTCTTTTCCTGTGATTTGATACCCAGAGAATATATGTACGCTGGTCAAGGGATTGAACATTGTCCTCTTCATGTACTGACCTGCTTGTGTCTTGAGAGCTGCTTGGAGCACCTGGAGCTGCCCTTGAGGCGCAGAATGATGCAGTCATGGAAGTGCCGAGGGCTGCTGGCAGCCTACCTTACAGCAATCTGCAATGGCACCAGGGAACAGGAGGAAAAGCAAATTCTCAGAATCAGGCTGTTCTATGTAACATCCTCTTTGTAGCTTTAATACTTCCCTTATGGTGAAACACATGAACATCTTTTTTTCAGTCTCCTGAAGCCAAGGGCAAAAGGGAGGGAATTAGTCCAGTGGGACAGGTGTTGATTTCTGCTCCCTTGTGTAACCAGGAGCAGGGAGGGATTCTTGTCCCATGACAATCAAAGACACACATCGAGTTGGGTAGCACTGAAGTTTGAGATTTTTTTCTGTGCTTGTAACAGTGCACCTGAGCGCACATTCTGACCCTTTATTTACATGTGGGAATACATGCATTCCAGGACAAAGAAATAAAGCTAGACAGTGAGAAAAAGCTGAGCCACAATAAGTAGAGGGGAGGTGAGAGAAAAGGAGAACAGAAAACCATTTTATTAGGTCCAGGTTCCTAGATTGCTTTCATCGTTATGGTGTCTGAGCATTTTCCGGTGGAGTGTTCAGTGGCCTGACTCAGATCTGCCACATGTGGTTCTTAGTCTCTTTCTCATCCTCTCCACAGGGACACAGCTGCACATGTTGTGGGAGATTTAACTTTGGCTCAGCAGGCTTGGGTTTGGGGCTTGTTCATACCATGCTCGCAGCTGCCTGTATTTGAGGTGTGTGTTGGAAACATGCACCTTTACTCGAAAGCGAAGAGGTGAGACCAGGGCATGCTGTAGCACGGGCTTGTTACGACCCCTGAGACAACTCTGCTTCCTGCTTAGACTAGATTTTCACAGGGTTAGAGAGCTCCCTGCTATCAGTACCGTGGAACTGCTGGGACCAGTGGATGTCAGCTGTCAACTTCAGAGCTGTAAAGGAACCTCTACATACTGGCTTGAGGCCACTGGGTACATCAAGATGCTGAACTTGGTAAGTAGGGGCCAGCCTCAGTTAGAAAACACAGCTCAGATAAAAGAAAAAGCAGGTCGTGAAACACCCCCCACCCCTATCTTTGTGCTCTCCAAAGTCTACTGACTTAGGAGGTTGACTACACTGTTTGTCAGCTGATGTTGGGAGGGGAGAAGAGTTTTCCTTTGTATGAGTTGTCAGCAGAAGTGTAACTGGCCAGCTGGTCTGATCAGTATATTGGGATGTAGAGTACTTAGCGTACAGTAAATGTCCAAGCTAAGTGAGGGATGTCTGCTGTTGCACTGTGCTGGGTCCATCACAAACCCTTGTTCACCACCAGATAGCTCTAGGCAACTTTCCATATGAGAGAAAGACCTTACTTTACCACAAGGACTACTGTTCTAGGGTACAGCTCCAAGCCAGCTGTTAACTCTGTGGTTTGGTTATGGATAATGATGAAGTTTGGACAGTTTGAAGCTAAAAAATACCAGCTGAGATGCTGGTTAAACACTCTGGCAGTGATCTGAAAGAGTGGTGTCAAAACTGCAAGAAAATGCCATGTCAGGACATTGGGTAGTTCTGTGGAAAAATGATCTACCCATGGCCCGGTCTGGTGTGAACTAAATGGTCAAATTATCAGGTATGAGGAAGGACTTAACATATCAACTCTTCAGTATAACTGACAAAAGAAAAATACAGCCTTAATGACTTCCCAGAAACAGGTCACTACCTACCTCCCCACCCTCAGCAATGCACATAGCAGTGTGTAATTGCAATTACTTTTGTTTGACGTCTTCCCCACCCACATGCCAGGAAACTGAGGCACAAGGCTGTGTGGTGGCCCAGCACTCCTGCCAGGCCTGGAGCAAGCATCAGGCGATTCACAGGACTTTGTCAGCTTGCATTCTTAGGCTGAGCAAAAATGAAGATCCGTGTTCTATTAAAGTGAGGATTTGCCATGGCATCACTTCCTGCCCAGACTGCGGTTTGTGTTTAGGGAAGCAGTGTACAAGCTTGAGACACTGCTGCTTTCTGTGCCCCAGCGCTGGGCACTGCACAGAGGCAGCTGGCTGGGTTTGTCACAGACGTGCTATGGCAGCATCTCCCACAGACCCTTGCTGGGACAGACATGCCCTGCCAGGAGGGCAGTGTGGCCACTGGCTGGTTCGTATTGCAAAACACAGCCACAGGGAGTTGTGGAGCTTCCATTGTGTGCTCCTGCCCAGGGACAGGGGCCATCCTGGCGTCACCCTCAAATCCCTGCAAGCCTCGGAGGGAACGCCATATCAGGCAGAGAATGAGTCACTTCACATCAGCCCAAGCAAGCGCGGTGACCCCAGCACGCAGCTCCTCAGGGGGTTCTGCGTTATGCAATCAGCTCTATCCCACACCCGAAAAGAAGCAAAGAAGGTAACCCTGTCTGCATCCCAACCCCGCTGCGGGGAGCCCATCCGTGTTCGGCGGCAGTGACCCTGGCGTGAGGCAGAGCCTATCCTGGGACACAGCAACAGGTGGAGAAGGACCCCTGGAGGAGGTCAGCCTTTCACAGACGGGTCGCTTCTGGGAAACCTGAGCCTGCTCCGGCCAGGCCTGGCCCGGCACGGCCCGGCCGCTTTCTGGGCCAGGTGGCGGGAAGGCGGAACCGCAGGGCCGGGGGGTCATCCCCCTCATGGCGGCCCTGCTGTGCTTCACCATGCGGCGGCCACCGAGCGGCAGCAGACAGCCGCCCCGAGAGCGGCGGGAGGTTCCCGCATCCCTCATCCCGCCTCCCGCCTCCTCCATCCCCCATCCCGCATCTGAGCACGAGCGGTGCTCGGCCGCCGCGCCGCCCCCGCGGGCCCCTAGCGGGCTTCGGCTTCATCCTCACCCTCATCGTTGAGAGGACGCGCCACACGACGTGCAGGGAGTGTGGTGAACCCCACCATGATGTGCAGCGGTATCAGCCACAACAGCACCTAAATCTGGGAATTTCTGTTTACACAAAACACAGCTTCTCCCCCAGCACAACGTTTCTTGTGCCCTTCTGTCCTTCCCATGATGACTTTCCTTCTTTAGGCTCACAGCTCGCCCCTGTGCTTTGGACATGATTTCCTGTTGCTGGCAGCAAACCCCAGACGCAGCCTGTGTAAATCGGCGTCTGAATTGGCATAAAAGTAACCGGCTGCAAGCTGGCCCAGCTTAATTGCTGCAAAATGCACATCTTCGCCTGTTTGCACAGAGGGAGGGACTAGCATCCTTTCAAGCACGACATGCCAGACTCCCAACTGTCTTTTCGCAAAGGAAAGACTGAATATGACACTAGGAATCTTGTAGAGGTGTTGTCTTGGCTGTTTTCACTGGCAGCTGAGACTCACTCCTCTTGTGTTTCCTTCAGTATGACACCACTGTTACCAGCTCCTGGCTTTGCCGAAGGGCGTTCAAATTCTCAGTGGGTGCTTTTTTTGCTACCTGTGCTGCAGGCAAGTGACTCATGCGCTAGAGTTTCCATTCGACAAATACCCATACAATGAAGGCCCCAACTGGGAGAAATTTCCTGTGCAAATAAGCACTTCAGCTAGTATAGTTTCAGAAGGTGTAAATCTGTAGGGTGTAAACCCTGGGGGGTATGTGGCCTGAGGTCCTGGAGGGCTCATTAGCTTCAGAATCAAGCAGGCTAAATGAAAGGAGGCTGAACTTCCCCTCCTTTAGGATGATGTTGCTAACATTTCCCAGCAGGACTGCAGCATATGCCAGAATCCAGTCTGGCAAAGATTAAGGGCTTCATTCGCACAAGGAGAAGGATTTCTTTTCCTCCCACCAGCTGTCATGATCTTCTGGTCTGTCTCCCCTGTGCATGGACTGAGTAAACTTTGTCGTGTGGACTATCCAGCATTTTCTTCCCCTTGCACAGTCAGGATGGAAGTGTGGCTGTCTCTGGCCCATCATTGATCTCCCCTCAGGATTTTCCACTTATTTTTGTTCTCTCTCTTATTTGCTTTCATTTCTCTCCTGCATTTTTTCCTGTTCATTTTTTTTCTCCAGATGGCCTGTCATTTAAAGTTCTCATCTCCCTGGTGTTTTTTTCCTTCATGACTCTGTCTCCTTGTTATATCTCCTTGATTCTGTGTGATGTGCAGTAGTCTGTGGCCACTAACCAAAGCAAGCTTCATTTGAAGACAAACATAATCTCTGAGAGAGCTGATTTTGAAGCACCAGTTGCTTGCAGATGCATCTGTAGTTGCCATCACCTGTAAAGATGCAGACACCATTTTTATTTTATTTTTTTCATGGAGAAGGACAATTGTCATGATTTTATGGTCCTCCTTCACTGTTGTCCATTTATATTGTGGGGATAGTTAGATGCTCTCAACATGCATGGTGCTGGCACCACTAAGGACAGCAGTGCTAAGAACTTTCCACCAACCATGCTGCTGTGACAGCCTCTCTGGCATGGTGACAATCTGTCCAATCAAACCAGGGAATGGTATCAACCTGGCAGCTTCATCTGCTTTCCCACTCTGCCTTCTAGATCTCAGTCAGATTGCATCAAGTTTTTTTTGCGTACTCAGAGGAGCCAAATTAACAGCAGTTTTTTTTAAACCTCAACTTTCAGCTGTTTCTATGCTCTCCTGTGTGCTGCTCTTTTTTTTTTTTTTTTTTTTTTTGGTGTTGTGGTGGTTTTTAAAATATTTTT